>JACEFZ010021199.1:52500-347500 GCA_014155875.1 Cepaea nemoralis | reverse complement strand
GATATTTACTTGGCCATTGAATGAGCCTTCTCTAATGATGGTTCTACGCAGGGTCTCTCTTGGTCTTCCCCGTTTTCTTTTCCCTACTGGTGACCATATGAGGGCTTGGTAGGGGAGTCTTGTCTTGTCCATTCTGAGTACATGGCCGATGTAGTTCCAACGGCGTCTTCTTATGAAATTGGATACTGTATCTTGCTTAGTCTCTTGTCTTATTTGCGAATTGTAGTAAATATAGACCATTGTCCGGACTCTATTTCTAAATTAGAAAACCTAACCACAAAAAGAATATTTATAGACCATTGTCCAGGCAAAATTTCTATATGAGAAAACCTAGTCACGTAAAGAATATGTATAGACCATTGTCCAGGCTCTATTTCTACATTTAAAAGCCTACCCACACAAAGAACATTTATAGACAATTGTCCTTCTCTATTTCTACATGAGAAAACCTACCCACAGAAACATTATTTATAGACCATTGTCCGGGCTCTATTTCTACATGAGAAAACCTAGCCTAACAAATAATATGTATAGACTATTGTACGGGCACTATTTCTACACGAGAGACCCTACCCACACAAAGAATATCTAAAGACCTTTGTCCGGGCTCTATTTCTAGATTATAAAACCTACCCACACAAAGATTATTTATAGACTATTATCCGGACACTTAATTCTAGATTCTAAAACCTACCCACACAGATTATTTATAAACCATTATCCGGGCTCTATTTGTACATGAGAAAACTTAGGCACATAAAGAATAATTATAGACCATTGTCCGGCACTATTTCTATATTTAAAAAACCTACCCACACAAAGAATAATTATAAACCATTGTCTTGCTCTATGTGTACATGAGAAAACATACCCACACAACGAATATTTATTTACCATTGTCCAAGCTATATTTCTATATTTAAAATAAAAAATCTACCTACACAAAGAATATTTTTAAACCAATGTCCTGCTCTAATTCTACATGAGAATGCCTACCCACACAAAGAATATTTATAGCCCATTTTCCGGTCTCCATTTTTAAATTTAAAATCCTTGTCGCTCAATGAATATTTATAAACTATTGACCTGCTTTATGTTGCTGATTTCTTGGCAAGATTACGCTCAATAGTTCGCCATTGCTTTCTGAGTGACTGGCTCACATACCCCATAAGTAACGAGCGCGACGCGATCAGCTACCGAATCTCGAGCAGCTGCGTTATCCTACGTAGAAATACGAAATTACGGAGAAAGATGTTAACCCTTAGCCAGGGAGACCGCCAATGGCAAACTACTGAACATAAAACTTGCCTAGTACATCAACAGCAGCTGGAAAATGCTGGTGTTTACTGCAACGTCCTGTAAGGGATATCATCATCATCATCAAGTGCCGTGCCGGCTGGCGTAGGCGTTCATGGCTCTCCATAGATCTCGGTCTTTGGTTTTCTGGATCAATTCTGCTGCTGATTTTCCTCCATGCCTCGTCTCAATCCATCCAGCATCACTTCTCTTGGTCTACCTCTGCCTCTCTTCCCCTCGATCTTTCCAGTTGTTACGATGTTCTCCAATGCCTCTCTTCTCATCACATGACCGAGGAAAGCTGTTTGTCTCTGTCTTATTGTTGTATATAATGTTCTAGTTTCGTTAGCCTGTTTCAGGCAGTCGTCGTTAGTTACTCTGGCAGTCCAAGAGTAACTAACAAGAGGTAAGGGATATGCAACATTTTAAAAAAAAAACTCAAGAATTATTTATAGGCCATTGTCCGGGCTCTATTTTTAGATTAGAAAACCTACCCACACAAAAATTATTTATAGACCATTGTCCAGGCTCTATTCCTAGTTTCGAAAACCTACCCACACCAAGATTATTTATAGACCATTGTCCGGCTCTATTTCTACATGAGAAAAACTACCCACACAAAGAATATGTCTAGCATGCGTGATTCCGGTATTCACATGTGATGATTTCTTCCCGTGCGGTGGAGTTCGCGCACTGTGATTCTCCTTATGTAATCTATGAGAGGAGACTGAGCACTTGTAAAGATGCATGTGTGCAATGAAAGGCATCGTTGACCCAATACCAAAACCACATGTTTAGACTCGTGGCTGCACAGGGAGACAGCCAGAGACAATGTTCTACAGCCTTGTGTCATGTCACACAAATGTTTCAACGTAGATATTGACATCATCATCATCAAGTGCCCTGCCAGCTAAGGTAGGCGTACATGGCTCTCCACAGATCTCGGTCTTTGGTGTTCTGGATCAACTCTACTGATGATATTCCTCCATGCCACCGTCTCAATCCATCCAGCATCATTTCTCTTGGTCTGCCTCTGCCTCTCTTCCCCTCGATTTTTCCAGTTGTCACGATGTTCTCCCATGTCTCTCTTCTCATCACATGACCAAAGAAAGCTGTTTGTCTCTTTCTTATTGTTGTATATAGTGTTCTAGTTTCATTAGCCTCTTTCAGGCAATCGTTGTTAGTTACTCTTTCAGTCCAAGGAATTCGCAACATTCGTCTTAAAAACCGAATATCTGTTGCTTCCAAGTTCTTCGTAATTTTTTCATTTACATTCCAAGATTCACTGCCATACAGCACAACTTGTTCTGTATAACATCTCAGTACTCTCTTAAAAAGTCGCTTAAAAGTCGACAGGGTCGACTTTATTGCACCGGGTTTTATCCCATATGGCTCTGTCTCTTTCCGCAGCGAGGAAAGCGTCGCACAGAGCACGAACTCCGTAGCTCTAGCGACGGACCCACGAGAGTCTCCGAAAAATTTAACTCGTGAGCCGAAGGACGCGGCCCGGAATCGAACCCACAACCTTCGGAGCTCGAGTTAAACGGCTTGACCACTTCGCCACGAAGACTCCCTAAGTACTCTCTTTCTCACATTCATTGATAGTGACTTATTGCATAAGATACTCTTCATTTTCTGAAATGAGACTGTTCCCTGCCCTATTCTGCTTTTAATCTATGTTGTACATCTTCAATCTGATGTTATAAATGCCCCTAGGTATTTAAAATTATCCACTTGGTTAAGAATTGTCCCTTCTATTTCTGTGTCACATTTTGGTGTCACCATTTTCTTTGATATCACCATTGTTACTGTTTTCTTACTGTTACATATTGAGACATACTGTTATAGATCGCAACATGTGAAAACGCACGGCGATAATGATGATGTCTGCTGACGTGCATCAGAAATAGGTTACGCCGTGTCAAGCGATCAATATCAGCTGCATCTCATGTGTGTCTACTCAGTGGTAAGAGTGGGCGCCAGGACATGTTCCCGGAGGTCAAGGCAGTCGGTGTGCTATTGATCTCATCACCCATCGTGTGTCGATCAGTCTATCAAGGTAGTAGGTGTGCTATCGATCAATCACCCTTCGTGTGTCGATCAGTCTATCAAGGAAGTAGGTGTGCTATTGATCAATCACCCATCGAGTGTCGTTCGGTCTATCAACGTAGTAGGTGTGCTATTGATCAATCACCCATCGAGTGTCGTTCTCGGTATGTCAAATATAGGAAGTCAAGGCAGTCCATGTGCTATCGATCAATCACCCATCGTGTGTCGATCAGTCTATCATGATAGTAGG
This sequence comes from Cepaea nemoralis, assembly GCA_014155875.1. Classification (NCBI taxonomy): domain Eukaryota; kingdom Metazoa; phylum Mollusca; class Gastropoda; order Stylommatophora; family Helicidae; genus Cepaea; species Cepaea nemoralis. The sequence continues at coordinate 343,905 of JACEFZ010021199.1, read as the reverse complement.
TGTGCTATCGATCAATCACCTTTCGTGTGTCGTTCAGTCTATCAAGGTAGTAGGCGTGCTATTGATCAATCACCCATCTTGTGTCGATCAGTCTATCAAGGTAGTAGGCGTGCTATTGATCAATCACCCATCGTGTGTCGATCAGTCTATCAAGGTAGTAGGCGTGCTATTGATCAATCACCCATCGTGTGTCGATCAGTCTATCAAGGTAGTAGGCGTGCTATTGATCAATCACCCATCGAGTGTTGTTCGGTCTATCAAGGTAGTAGGTGTGCTATTAATCAATCACCCATCGAGTGTCGTTCGGTCTATCAAGGTAGTAGGTGTGCTATTGATCAATCACCCATCGAGTGTCGTTCGGTCTATCAAGGTAGTAGGTGTGCTTTTGATCAATCACCCATCGAGTGTCGTTCGGTCTATCAAGGTAGTAGGTGTGCTTTTGATCAATCACCCATCGAGTGTCGTTCGGTCTATCAAGGTAGTAGGTGTGTATTGATCTCATCACCCATCGTGTGTCGTTCGGTCTATCAAGGTAGTAGGTGTGCTATTGATCTCATCACCCATCGTGTGTCGTTCGGTCTATCAAGGTAGTAGGTGTGTATTGATCTCATCACCATCGAGTGTCGTTCGGTCTATCAAGGCAGTCCATGTGCTATCGATCAATCACCCATCGTGTGTCGATCAGTCTATCATGATAGTAGGTGTGCTATCGATCAATCACCCTTTGTGTGTCATTCAGTCTATCAAGGTAGTAGGCGTGCTATTGATCAATCACCCATTGTGTGTCGATCAGTCTATCAAGGTAGTAGGTGTGCTATTGATCAATCACCCATCGAGTGTCGTTCGGTCTATCAAGGTAGTAGGTGTGCTATTGATCAATCACCCATCGAGTGTCGTTCGGTCTATCAAGGTAGTAGGTGTGCTATTGATCAATCACCCATCGAGTGTCGTTCGGTCTATCAAGGCAGTCGATGTGCTATTGATCAATCCCTCATTGAGTGTCGTCTATCAAGGCAGTAGGTGTGCTATTGATCAATCACCCATCGAGTGTCGTCTATCAAGGCAGTAGGTGTGCTATTGATCAATCCCTCATTGAGTGTCGTCTATCAAGGCAGTAGGTGTGCTATTGATCAATCACCCATCGAGTGTCGTTCGGTCTATCAAGGCAGTAGGTGTGCTATTGATCAATCACCCATCGAGTGTCGTTCGGTCTATCAAGGCAGTCGATGTGCTATTGATCAATCCCTCATTGAGTGTCGTCTATCAAGGCAGTAGGTGTGCTATTGATCAATCACCCATCGAGTGTCGTTCGGTCTATCAAGGTAGTAGGTGTGCTATTGATCAATCACCCATCGAGTGTCGTTCGGTCTATCAAGGTAGTAGGTGTGCTATTGATCAATCACCCATCGAGTGTCGTCTATCAAGGTAGTAGGTGTGCTATTAATCAATCACCCATCGAGTGTCGTCTATCAAGGTAGTAGGCGTGCTATTGATCAATCACCCATCGAGTGTCGTTCGGTCTATCAAGGTAGTAGGTGTGCTATTGATCAATCACCCATCGAGTGTCGTCTATCAAGGTAGTAGGCGTGCTATTAATCAATCACCCATCGAGTGTCGTTCGGTCTATCAAGGTAGTAGGTGTGCTATTAATCAATCACCCATCGAGTGTCGTTCGGTCTATCAAGGTAGTAGGTGTGCTATTAATCAATCACCCATCGAGTGTCGTTCGGTCTATCAAGGTAGTAGGTGTGCTATTGATCAATCACCCATCGAGTGTCGTTCGGTCTATCAAGGTAGTAGGTGTGCTATTGATCAATCACCCATCGAGTGTCGTTCGGTCTATCAAGGCAGTCGATGTGCTATTGATCAATCCCTCATTGAGTGTCGTCTATCAAGGCAGTAGGTGTGCTATTGATCAATCACCCATCGAGTGTCGTTCGGTCTATCAAGGTAGTAGGTGTGCTATTGATCAATCACCCATCGAGTGTCGTTCGGTCTATCAAGGTAGTAGGTGTGCTATTGATCAATCACCCATCGAGTGTCGTCTATCAAGGCAGTAGGTGTGCTATTGATCAATCACCCATCGAGTGTCGTCGGTCTATCAAGGTAGTAGGTGTGCTATTGATCAATCACCCATCGAGTGTCGTTCGGTCTATCAAGGTAGTAGGTGTGCTATTATCAATCACCCATCGAGTGTCGTTCGGTCTATCAAGGCTAGTAGGTGTGCTATGATCAATCACCCATCGAGTGTCGTTCGGTCTATCAAGGTAGTAGGTGTGCTATTGATCAATCACCCATCGAGTGTCGTTCGGTCTATCAAGGTAGTAGGTGTGCTATTGATCAATCACCCACGAGTGTCGTTCGGTCTATCAGGTAGTAGGTGTGCTATTGATCAATCACCCATCGAGTGTCGTCTATCAAGGTAGTAGGTGTGCTATTAATCAATCACCCATCGAGTGTCGTTCGGTCTATCAAGGCAGTAGGTGTGCTATTGATCAATCACCCATCGAGTGTCGTTCGGTCTATCAAGGTAGTAGGTGTGCTAGTGATCAATCACCCATCGAGTGTCGTTCGGTCTATCAAGGTAGTAGGTGTGCTATTGATCAATCACCCACCGAGTGTCGTTCGGTCTATCAAGGTAGTAGGTGTGCTATTGATCAATCACCCACCGAGTGTCGTTCGGTCTATCAAGGTAGTAGGTGTGCTATTGATCAATCACCCATCGAATGTCGTTCGGTCTATCAAGGTAGTAGGTGTGCTAGTGATCAATCACCCATCGAGTGTCGTTCGGTCTATCAAGGTAGTAGGTGTGCTATTGATCAATCACCCATCGAGTGTCGTCTATCAAGGTAGTAGGTGTGCTATTGAGCATCATCCATCGAGTGTCGTTCGGTCTATCAAGGTAGTAGGTGTGCTATTGATCAATCACCCATCGAGTGTCGTCTATCAAGGTAGTAGGTGTGCTATTGAGCATCATCCATCGAGTGTCGTTCGGTCTATCAAGGTAGTAGGTGTGCTATTGATCAATCACCCATCGAGTGTCGTTCGGTCTATCAAGGTAGTAGGTGTGCTATTGATCAATCACCCATCGAGTGTCGTTCGGTCTATCAAGGTAGTAGGTGTGCTTTTGATCAATCACCCATCGAGTGTCGTCTATCAAGGTAGTAGGTGTGCTATTGATCAATCACCCATCGAATGTCGTTCGGTCTATCAAGGTAGTAGGTGTGCTATTGATCAATCACCCATCGAGTGTCGTCTATCAAGGTAGTAGGTGTGCTATTGATCAATCACCCATCGAGTGTCGTCTATCAAGGTAGTAGGTGTGCTATTAATCAATCACCCATCGAATGTCGTTCGGTCTATCAAGGTAGTAGGTGTGCTATTAATCAATCACCCATCGAATGTCGTTCGGTCTATCAAGGTAGTAGGTGTGCTATTGATCAATCACCCATCGAGTGTCGTTCGGTCTATCAAGGTAGTAGGTGTGCTATTGATCAATCACCCATCGAGTGTCGTCTATCAAGGTAGTAGGTGTGCTATTGATCAATCACCCATCGAATGTCGTTCGGTCTATCAAGGTAGTAGGTGTGCTATTGATCAATCACCCATCGAGTGTCGTCTATCAAGGTAGTAGGTGTGCTATTGATCAATCACCCATCGAGTGTCGTCTATCAAGGTAGTAGGTGTGCTATTGATCAATCACCCATCGAGTGTCGTCTATCAAGGTAGTAGGTGTGCTATTGATCAATCACCCATCGAGTGTCGTCTATCAAGGTAGTAGGTGTGCTATTGAGCATCATCCATCGAATGTCGTTCGGTCTATCAAGGTAGTAGGTGTGCTATTGATCAATCACCCATCGAGTATCGATCAGTCCATCGAGTATGAGAAGACGTACCACAGAGATAACCAACAGAACATGACAAGCAAAAACTGCACTTTATAACAAAATAAACATCTTATGCATTATACCATTGACACTGGAGGCTGGGAAATGAATCCTTTAATGTTACATAGAACCGGTTTAATATGTGGCAATGTGTCTTGAATAATAATTAGTAGACCAGACAAAATTACTTGCAGGCTTCTTTACAGAAGAATGCTGATCTTTCATGGGACAGCCACAACGAGCAATCAACATGTTTAAACAGAGACACAAAGACAAATTATCACAAACAGCAAAAACAAGCAGTCAATATTTCTGACCACATGGTGAGAAGAGAAAAACTGGAACATGTTGTCGCAATTGGAAAGATTTGTACGCATATAGATAGAGGAAGACAACGAGAATAGATTCATTACAACGTTTTGTCATGGCACGGGAAAGTGGCATCACGTGAACTAATATATGCTTCTTGAGACTGCAAGATGCGTAGAAGTATTTTGGACCAAGCCAGTGTAAGAGAAAGATAGAGGGAGAGGTGAGATAGAGGCGGGAAGGAGGGAGGGAGAGACATATAAAGGAGGAGGGAGGGGAGAGAGAATATCTAGAAAAGGCAGAGTAACTAACAATATCTGCCTGGAAGAAACTAATAAACAATTACGGTGATACATAACTATAATACATAGACACCGGCTTGGAGGAATATCATCATTACTATAATACATGGACGCCGGCTTGGAGGAATATCATCATTACTATAATACATAGACACCGGCTTGGAGGAATATCATCATTACTATAATACATAGACACCGGCTTGGAGGAATATCATCATTACTATAATACATAGACACCGGCTTGGAGGAATATCATCATTACTATAATACATAGACACCGGCAGTAGTAGTTAGGTTTGTGCAATTTGGTTATGATTTGGTGGATCCTCCTCAAATGACCTTGACCTCGGTTGATTTTCACTCCCCCTCGGTCATGTAGTTGGGTGGGGTAAGGAGTGATATCTAGGTCATATCTAAGGGCAATAATTCTAAGATTTTATGTTTCTAAGGGCAGATAACTATTGAGTGGGTGTATACAAATTTTAATTAATTATAAAAAAAAATTAAAATAAATAACAATAAAAATAAATAACGACGGGGTGCAGGGGTGGTGGCGAGGGGTGGGCGCGTGGGGTGAAGCTAGGCTGTTCGGGTTTAAACACTATCATCACAGGGTTACAAATGAAAACCTTAAAATGTAAAGATGGTCAATATTATTGATTTTAGCTGGTATAGCTTAGTGAAATTCGTTGGTGAGGGGTGGGTAGCGGCTATTAGTGATTTGTAGAGTGTCGTAGTGGCCTATACACTATCATCACAAGGTTACAAATGAAAACCTTAAAAAGTAAAAATGGCCGATAATATTGATTGCAGCGGATATAGCTTAGTGAACTTCGTTGGTAAGGGGTGGGTAGTGGTTATTAGTGGTCTGTAGAGGGTCACCGTGGCTTTTTCACTATCATCATACGGGTTACAAATGAAAACCTTGAATAGTAAAGATGGCCGATATTAATGATTTTAGCGGGTATAGCTTAGTGAAATTTATTGTTAGGGGGTGGGTAGCGGCTAGTAGTGATCCGTAGGGGGTCGTAGTGACCAATACATGGTCAACATACGGGTTACAAATGAAAACATTAAAAAGTAAAGATGGTCCATATTATTGATTGTCTCGGGTATGGCGTAGTGAAATTCGTTGGTAAGGGGTGGGTAGCGACTATTAGTGATCTGTATAGGGGTGGCCTATACACGATCATCATACGGTTACAAATGAAAACCTTAAAATGTAATGATGGCCGGTATTATTAGTTGCTGTGGGTATGGCTTAGTGAAACTCGATTACTGTGGGTATGGCTTAGTGAAACTCGGTGATAAGGGATGGATACCAGTTATTAGTGATCTATAGAGGGATGTAATGGCCTATACACTATCATCATACGTTTACAAATGAAAACATTAAAATGTAAAGATGGCCGGTAATATTGGTTGCTGTGGGTATGGCTTAGTGTCATTCGTTGATAAAGAGGGGTAGAGGTTATTAGTGCTAGTTAGAGGGTCGTAGTGGTATATACAGTATTATCATACGGGTTATAAATGAAAATCTTAAAAATTAAAGATGGTCGGTATTCGTGGTTGTAGTGGGTACGGCATAGTGTTATTCGTTGTCAGGGGGTGGATAGTGGTTATTAGTGATATGTAGAGGGAGAGTGGTATATACACTATTAGCATACGGGTACAAATGAAAACCTTTTAAAAATACAGATGACCTGTATTATTGGTTGTAGTGGGTATGGCTTGGTGAAATTAGCTCTTAAGGGGTGGATTAGTGGATGCGTAGCTAGGTAAGTGCTCGAACACTAACATCATACGATTTCAGATCGGTAAATGAAAATCTAATATCTCTCTCTCTCTCGCCCCTTGTGTCTAGACGGGTCTTTGTTTCATTCCCCAGAAACCCATTTCCAAGACCAATATTTGTTCTCAAACTTGTCTGCTCAGTGCCACACTTCACAGCCAGACAAAACTGCAGCTTCTATGTACCAATTCAACATTCAAATAAGAAAATATGTTAACCAAAATTGGAAAAAAATAGCGGTCAAACTTAAAAATATCTTGGCTAAACTTATGAAAAGTAGGAAACATTGTTAACCAAATGTGAAAAAAATATCGTCCAGAGAGAGAAATATTTCAACTAAACTTACAATAGATCAGCCAAACTTATAAAAAATAGGAAAATTGTCAGCCAAATGGGAAAACAATGTCGACCAAATACAGAAATATCTCACCCAAACTTATGAAAAGTAGGAAACTTTGTTAGCCAAAGTGGAAAAACCTACGTACGTCAAGTAGGAAAATTCTGTTAGCCAAATGTGAAAAAATGTCGACCAAATACACAAATATCTCGTCCACACTTATGAAAACTAGGAAAATTTGCGGGTCAAAGAGGAAAATTATTGGCCAAGTAGGAACATTTGATAGCCATATGTGAAAAAATATCAGCCAAAGAGAGAAATATATAAACTAAACTTATAAACAGTAGGAAAATTTGTTACCCAAATGGGAAAAATGTTAGCCAAGTAAAGAAATAGAGCGTCCACACTTATAAAAAGTAGGAAAATTTGTTAACCAAAGGGGAAATCCTCGCTCAAATACAGAAATAGCTCGTTCAAACTTATAAAAAGTAGGAAAAATTGTTATCGAAATGGGGAAAAATCTTGGCCAAGTAAGAAAATTTGTTGGCCAAATGGGAAACATATTGACCAAGTAACGAAACGCATCGGCCAAATGTATGAAAATTCAGAAACTTTGTTAACTAATGGTGAAAAAATTTCGACCAAAAAGAGAAATATTTCAACTAAACTTACAAATAATAGAAACATTTGTCAGCCAAATAGGAAAATGTTCGGCCAAACACAGAACTAGCTCAACCAAATTTATAAAAAGAAGGAAAAAATTGACCAAGTAACGAAATATCTCGACAAAACTTATGAAAAGTAGGAATATTTGTTAGCCAAATAGGAAAAATCTTGGCCAAGTAAGAATGTTTGTTAACCAAATGGGGAAAATATGGTGCACGTAACGAAATACCTCGCCCACACTTATGAAAAATAGGAAACTTTGTTAAACAAAGATGAAAAAACGGTTGACCACAACAGGAAAGACCGCATCAAACTTATGAAAATTAGGAAACTTTGTTAACCACATGTGAAAAATAGTCGTCAAGTAAAGAAATATTGTGCCTAAATTTATAAAAAAAAAAAAAAGTAGGAAACTTTTGTTAACCAAAGGCAACACATATTGACCAAGTAAAGAAATATTTCATCCAAAACTTATGAAAAGTAGGAAAAATTTTTAACCAAAGATGAAATTTTGGCCAAGATTTTCCCCCATTTCGATAACAAATTTTCCTACTTTTTATAAGTTTGAACGAGCTATTTCTGTATTTGAGCGACGATTTCCCCTTTGGTTATCAAATTTTCCTACTTTTTATAAATGTGGACGCGCTATTTCTTTATTTGGCTAACATTGTTCCCATTTGGGTAACAAATTTTCCTACTGTTTATAAGTTTAGTTTATATATTTCTCTCTTTGGCTGATATTTTTTCACATATGGCTATCAAATGTTCCTACTTGGCCAATAATTTTCCTCTTTGACCCGCAAATTTTCCTAGTTTTCATAAGTGTGGACGAGATATTTGTGTATTTGGTCGACATTTTTTCACATTTGGCTAACATATTTTCCTACTTGACCTAAGTTTTTTTCCCTTTGGCTAACACAGTTTCCTACTTTTCATAAGTTTGGGTGAGATATTTCTGTATTTGGTCGACATTGTTTTCCCATTTGGCTGACAATTCTCCTACTTTTTATAAGTTTGGACGAGATATTCCTCTTTTTGGCTGCTATTTTTTCACATTTGGTTAACAAAGTTTGCTACTTTTCATAAGATTGAACGATGTATTTCGTTACTTGTTCAATATGTTTCCTCTTTGACTAACACATTTTTCTTACTTTGTCAATATCTTTCACATTTTGGTTAGCAAAGTTTCCAACTTTTCATAAGTTTAGTTGAGATATTTCTGTATTTGGCCGACATTTTCACCTTTGGTTGACATTTTTGCCCCACTTTTTATAAGTCTGGACGAGATATTTATCTCTTTGGCTGATATTTGTTGGCCAATACTTTTCCTGTTTGGCTAACAAATTTTCCTAGTTTTCATAAGTGTGGATGAGATGTTTCTGTATTTGGCCGACATTTTTCATATTTGGGTAACAGATTTTCCTACTTGACTTAGATTTTCCCCCTCTGGCTAACACATTTTCCTTCTTGGTCAATATCTTTCCCATTTGGTTAACAATGTTTCCTAGTTTGTATATGTTTTGTTGAGATATTTCTGTATTTGGCCGACCTTTTTGTACCATTTGGTTGACACATTTTCCTATCTTTTATAAGTGTGGACGAGATATTTTTCCCTTTGAATGAAAAATTTTCCTGCTTGGCCAATATTTTTTTCCTATTTGGCTAACAATCTTTCCTAGTTTTCATAAGTGTAAACGTGATATTTCTGTATTTGGCCGACATTTTTCACATTTGGTTAACAGATTTTCCTACTTGACCTAGGTTTTTCCCCTCTAGCTAACAAAGTTTCCTACTTTTCATAAGTTTGGCTGAGATATTTCTGTATTTTGGCCTAACATTTTACCATTTCGCTGACACTTTTCCTACTTTTCATAACTTTGGCTGCTCTATCTATAAGTGTAGTTGAAATATTTCTCTCTTTGGATGATATTTCTTTTCACATTTGATTAACAAATTTTCCTACTGTTCATAAGTTTGAACGATGTATTTCGTTACTTGTTCAATATTGTTCCTCTTTGACAAACACATTTTCTTACTTGGTCAATATATTTCCCGTTTGGTTAACAATTTTTCTACTTTTTATACGTTTGGTTGAGATATTTCTGTATTTGGCCGACATTTTCCCGTTTGGTTGACACATTTTCCTGGTTTTTATAAGTCTGGACGAGATATTTCTCTCTTTGGCTGAAATTTTTTCACATTAGGCTAACAAATTTTCCTACTTGGCCAATATTTTTCCTATTTGGCTAACAAATTTTTCTAGTTTTCATAAGTGAGGACGAGCTATTTCTCTATTTGGCCGACCTTTTTCACATTTGGGTAACAGATTTTCCTACTTGACCTGGGTGTTTCCCCTTTGGCTAACAGTTTCCAACTTTTCATAAGTTTGGGTGAGATATTTCTGTATTTGGCCTAACTTTTTTCCCCTTTGGCTGACAATGTTCCTACTTTTCATAAGTTTGGTGATCTATTTATAAGTTTAGTTGAACTATTTCTCTCTTTGGACGATATTTTCTTCACATTTGGTTAACAATGTTTCCTACTTTTCATATGTATGGCCGAGCTATTTATAAGTTTGACTGCTATATTTTTCTATTTTGGTTAACATATTTTCTTATTTGAAAGTTGAAGTGGTACATAGAAGCTGTAGTTTTGTCCAGCTGTGAAGTGTGGGACTGAGCAGACAAGTTGTAAAACATATATTAGCGTTTGTAATGTGTTTCTGGGGAACGTTGTAGAGTTCCGTACAGACACACAGAGAGGTAGTGAACGTGTACATGTCTAATTTGGTACGTGATAACGTTGCTTGTTATGATAGTGGACACTGACATGCCATGTTACATTCATTACCTAAGGCTGAGTCGGGGCAGTGTGTTGTGTTCGTTTGTAATATTATAATCTGATAACATGCGCTAGCCACTCGTCGCTGTGTAGGTATGTTACCCTATATCTGTTACGTACAGATACGTCTTCCTCGACTGGCATCGGTGATCACATCTCACATTTTTACCATTTGGTTGACACATTTTTCTACTTTTTATAAGTCTGGACTAGATATTTCTCTCTTTGGCTGATAATTTTACCATTTGGTTGACAAATTTTCCTACTGTTTATAAGTCTGGACGCTATATTTCTTTCTTTGGCTGATATTTTTTCCCCATTTGGCTAACATATTTTCCTACTTGGTCAATATATTTTCCTATTTGGCTAACAAATAATCCCGGTTTTCATAAGTGTGGACGTGATGTTTCTGTATTTGGCTGACGTTTTTCACATTTGGGTAACACATTTTCCTACTTGACCTTGGTTTTCCCCCTTTTGCTAACAAAGTTTTCTACTTTTCATTTGGTCTAACTTTTTCCCATTTGGCCGACAATTTTCCTACTTTTTATAGGTTTGGACGAGAGACCTTGGTTTTCCCCCTTTGGCTAACAAAGTTTTCTACTTTTCATATGTTTGGGTGAGATATTTCTGTATTTGGTCTAACTTTTTCCCATTTGGCCGACAATTTTCCTACTTTTTATAAGTTTGGACGAGATATTTCTCTCTTTGAGTGATATTTTTCACATTTGGTTAACAAGGCTTCCTACTTTTCATAAGTTTGAACGATATATTCGTTACTTGTTCAATATTATTCTTCTTTGACTAATACATTTTCCTACTTGGTCAATAGCTTTCCCGTTTGGTTAACAATTTTCCTACGTTTTATACATTTGGTTGAGCTATTTCTGTATTTGGCCGACACTTTTCACATTTGGCTAACATAATTTTCCTACTTGACCTAGATTTTTTCACTTTGGCTAACAAAGTTTCCTACTTTTCATAAGTTTGGGTGAGATATTTCTGTATTTGGCCTAACTTTTTCCCATTTGGCCGACAATTTTCCTACTTTCTATACTTTGGGGCGAGATATTTCTCTCTCTGGGTGATATTTTTCACATTTGGTTAACAAAGCTTCCTACTTTTCATAATTTTGAACGATATATTTCGTTACTTGTTCAATATTATTCCTCTTTGACTAATACATTTTCCTAGTTGGTCAATATCTTTCCCGTTTGGTTAACAATTTTCCTACTTTTTATACGTTTGGATGAGGTATTTCTGTATTTGGCCAACATTTTTCACATTTGGCTAACAGAATTTTCCTACTTGACGTACGTAGGTTTTTCCACTTTGGCTAACAAAGTTTCCTACTTTTCATAAGTTTGGGTGAGATATTTCTGTATTTGGCCTAACTTTTGCCAATTTGGCAGACCATTTTCCTATTTTTTATAAGTTTGGCTGATCTATTTTAAGTTTAGTTGAAATATTTCTCTCTCTGGACGATATTTTTTCACATTTGGTTAACAATGTTTCCTACTTTTCATAAGTTTGCACCAAGATATTTATAAGTTTGACCGCTATTTTTTTCCAATTTTGGTTAACATATTTTCTTATTTGAATGTTGAATTGGTACATAGAAGCTGCTAGTTTTGTCTGGCTGTGAAGTGTGGCACTGAGCAGACAAGTTTGAGAACAAATATTGGTCTTGGAAATGGGTTTCTGGGGAATGAGACAAAGACCCGTCTAGACACAAGGGGCGAGAGAGAGAGAGAGATATTAGATTTTCATTTACCGATCTGAAATCGTATGATGTTAGTGTTCGAGCACTTACCTAGCTACGCATCCACTAATCCACCCCTTAAGAGCTAATTTCACCAAGCCATACCCACTACAACCAATAATACAGGTCATCTGTATTTTTAAAAGGTTTTCATTTGTACCCGTATGCTAATAGTGTATATACCACTCTCCCTCTACATATCACTAATAACCACTATCCACCCCCTGACAACGAATAACACTATGCCGTACCCACTACAACCACGAATACCGACCATCTTTAATTTTTAAGATTTTCATTTATAACCCGTATGATAATACTGTATATACCACTACGACCCTCTAACTAGCACTAATAACCTCTACCCCTCTTTATCAACGAATGACACTAAGCCATACCCACAGCAACCAATATTACCGACCATCTTTACATTTTAATGTTTTCATTTGTAAACGTATGATGATAGTGTATAGGCCATTACATCCCTCTATAGATCACTAATAACTGGTATCCATCCCTTATCACCGAGTTTCACTAAGCCATACCCACAGCAACTAATACTACCGGCCATCATTACATTTTAAGGTTTTCATTTGTAACCGTATGATGATCGTGTATAGGCCACCCCTATACAGATCACTAACAGTCGCTACCCACCCCTTACCAACGAATTTCACTACGCCATACCCGAGACAATCAATAATATGGACCATCTTTACTTTTTAATGTTTTCATTTGTAACCCGTATGTTGACCATGTATTGGTCACTACGACCCCCTACGGATCACTACTAGCCGCTACCCACCCCTTAACAATAAATTTCACTAAGCTATACCCGCTAAAATCATTAATATCGGCCATCTTTACTATTTAAGGTTTTCATTTGTAACCCGTATGATGATAGTAAAAAAGCCACGGTGACCCTCTACAGACCACTAATAACCACTACCCACCCCTTACCAACGAAGTTCACTAAGCTATATCCGCTGCAATCAATATTATCGGCCATTTTTACTTTTTAAGGTTTTCATTTGTAACCTGTGTGATGATAGTGTATAGGCCACTACGACACTCTACAAATCACTAATAGCCGCTACCCACTCCTCACCAACGAATTTCACTAAGCTATACCCGCTAAAATCAATAATATCGACCATCTTTACATTTTAAGGTTTTCATTTGTAACCCTGTGATGATAGTGTTTAAACCCGAACAGCCTAGCCTCACCCCACGCGCCCACCCCCTCGCCACCACCCCGCACCCCGTCGTTATTTATTTTTATTTTTATTTATTTTATTTTATTTTTTTATAATTAATTAAAATTTGTATACACCCACTCAATAGTTATATGCCCTTAGAAACATAAAATCTTAGAATTATTGCCCTTAGATATGACCTAGATATCACTCCTTACCCCACCCAACTACATGACCGAGGGGGAGTGGAAAATCAACCGAGGTCAAGGTCATTTGAGGAGGCTCCACCAAATCATAACCAAATTGCACAAACCTAACTACTACCGGCTTGGAGGAATAACATCATAACTATAATACATAGACGCCGGCGTGGAGGAATATCATCATTACTATAATACATAGACGCCGGCGTGGAGGAATATCATCATAACTATAATACATAGACACCGGCTTGGAGGAATATCATCATTAGCGTTATCTCATTATCTACAAGCCTACGGGGTGAGATTTGTGGTGAGACATGCAAGCGCCCGCCATTTTGCAAGGTTAATCTTGGTGATCATAATGGTGGTGCTCATGTAAAGTTGGCATATAAATGTTCTGTACATGTTTAGTATTGTGGTATTTTGTGAAATGTTGTTGTATACACAATGGTTGGTTCTATATTCAATTACTATATACATATAGGTGATGCATGTCAACACTAAACGAGTAATTATTGTCTTCTTGGTCACTTGTAATATGCTGTTCCTACTCACACATATGTTAAAGCTGCAACAATTAAATATGCTGTTCCTACTCACACATATGTTAGAGCTGCAACAATTAAATATGCTGTTCCTACTCACACATATGTTAGAGCAGTCACGATGAAATATGTTGTTCCTACTCACACATATGTTAGAGCAGTCACGATGAAATATGTTGTTCCATCATTTGAAATTTTGAGGAGTGGGTAGTGTAACGTGCGTGTGTTTATGCAAAACTGGGGTGAATGTACTAGCTAAGAATTTTATAATATTATCAAGGTTAACTGGGTCAGAGACGAATATGCAAATGTGAGGCCAGGAGGGTTAATCACAATCTTCAAGAAACTGGGGTAATCACAGACAAGGTAATGGTTAAGTCACGTACACATCAATATAAATCGTCAGCTAATGGGGAAAGCCCCTAAACAACTGGTTAGGATATCACATACTTGTCTAGATTAAAATCACCGATGGGAAGATGAATCGTGCTAGTCGAAGACGAAACAAATGACAATTCTAAATTTAATTTTCATGGGAACTGATACGTGAGATCAGGAGATAAATTGTGTTTCTTGAGCGGTCCCGGGAAGAGTGAATAAAAGAGAAGTATGGGTAAATTATGGGAGTTGAGTTGGAGTTGCGGCGGAGTTAGGGACAACTTCATCTGGTGGCTCTAAGACAAGTGGAGTTCTGAGGCTTAGCGAGTTATTCGGTGTATGGGCAGAGGGAGAAATCTCAGCCAGGCTTTCAGTGAGTTCGGACACGGGAAATAGTCCGAGACAATTCAGTGTTTGGAGCTGAGTCCAAAGAGAAGAGGAGGTGGTTAGATTCACGTACGGCGAAGAGTCCCGAACAGTGTATTGTGCAAGGCCAATAGACGGTAATAGTGTGGTCGCAGGAGCTTACTGTGCTATATTCTAATCTGAGTGTGTTGGACATGCGCTTATGCAATCTAGATAGATTTCACTGTTGAAGTTTCCTGAAGAGTGTTATAGCATCGAGTTTGTTTCGAATTGAAATAGTATGTGCGCAGACTCGTGTTCTATATTGGTTCATCATTGCTGAGCAGTCGTCTGACACTATATTCACACTGACATCCTGTAGACACAACCACGGCCACTTCTGTCTGTCAATCACCTTGTAACAATACAAATCCACCCTCCTTACAAGTGAACATCAATGGCGGTTCTACAACAATGCAAACAGTGTTAATGCTGTCATTATAACAATCCACCCTCCCACCTACAAGATCTTGGCTCTACAATCAACGACATGTGGGACTATTCACAAGAAATCAGGCTGGGACTAGCCATAGCAATGCAGAAGTTAACAAGTAGCAAGAATCTATGGCACAACACTAGCAAACAGATTAACGTAACATTGTTTGGAACATGCATCAATCTGCTGTGGCAACAATCGGGTGTGAGTTATGGATCATTTCGCAATCACTAAAGACGAAAATCACAGCTTTCGAACTGAAATTCTAAGGGAAAGTTCTTAGAATACAGAGGGCCAAGAAAGTGAAACATAACTGACATTCTGCAAGATCTGGAAATGGAAGGGGAAAATGGCGCCTAAACAGTATAATGTTTGGGAAACTGAAATAGTTTCGTCGTGTTAAACGTAACAGTGGCGTCAACAAACCTGGTGTCTGGGAGAAGTGACAGTAGTGGCAGACATGGTGTATGGCAGAAGTGGCAGTAGCGGCAGACCTGGTGTCTGAGAGAAAGTGGCAGTAGTGGCAGACATGTTGTCAGGGAGAAGTGGCAGTAGTGGCAGACCTTGTCTCTGGGAGAAGGGGCATGAGTGGCAGACCTGGTGTCTGGGAGAAGGGACAGGAGTGACAGACCTGGTGTCTGGGAGAAGGGGCAGGAGTGGCAGACCTGGTGTCTGGGAGAGAAGGCAATAGTGGCAGACATGGTTTCTGAGAGAAGGGAAAGGAGTGGCAGACATGGTTTCTTAGAGAAGGGAAAGGAGTGGTGGACATGGTGTTTTGGAGAAGGGACAGGAGTGACAGACATGGTTTCTGGGAGAAGGGACAGGAGTGGGAGACATGGTTTTTGGGAGAAGGGACAGAAGTGACAGGCATGGCTTCTGGGAGAAGGGACAGGAGTTGCAGACAGGGTGTTTGAGAGAAGGGACAGAAGGGACAGACATGGTTTCTGGGAGAAGGGACAGGAGTGGCAGACATGGTGTTTGGGAGAAGGGACAGGAGTGACACACATGGTTTCTGGGAGAAGGGACATGAGTGACATGAGTGGTGTTAGGGAGAAGGGTCAGGAGTGACAGACATGGTTTCTGGGAGAAGGGACAGGATGGAAGACATGGTTTCTGGGAGAAGGGAAGGAGAGTTAGATTTGGTTTCTAGGAGAAGGTGCAGGAGTGGCAGACATGGTGTTTGGGAGAAGGGACAGGAGTGACAGACATGGTTTCTGAGAGAAGCGACAGGAGTGGCAGACATGGTGTTTTGGAGAAGGGACAGGAGTGGCAGACATGGTGTTTGGGAGAAGGGACAGGAGTGGCAGACATGGTGTTTTGGAGAAGGGACAGGAGTGGCAGACATGGTGTTTGGGAGAAGGGACAGGACTGGCAGATATGGTTTCTGGGAGAAGAGGCAAGAGAGGCACACATGGTTTCTGAGAGAAGAGGCTGGAGTGGCAGACATGATATCTCGGAGAAGAGACACGAGTGGCAGACATGGTTTCTGTGAGAAGGAACAGGAGTGACAGACATGGTGTTTGAGAGAAGGGACAGAAGTGACAGACATGGTATCTCGGAGAAGAGACACGAGTGGCAGACATGGTTTCTACGAGAAGGGACAGGAGTGGCAGACATGGTTTCTACGAGAAGGGACAGGAGTGACAGACATGGTTTCTGAGAGAAGGGACAGGAGTGGCAGACATGGTGTTTGGGAGAAGGGACGGAACTGGCAGATATGGTTTCTGAGAGAAGAGACACGAGTGACAGACATGGTTTCTGGGAGAAGGGACAGGAGTGACAGACTTGGTTTCTGGGAGAAGGGACAGGAGTGACACACAAGGTTTCTGGGAGAAGGGACAGGAGTGACACACATGGTTTCTGGGAGAAGGGACAGGAGTTGCAGACATGATGTTTGAGAGAAGGGACAGGAGTGGCAGACATGATATCTCGGAGAAGAGGCACGAGTGGCAGACATGGTTTCTGGGAGAAGGATAGGAGTGACAGACATGGTTTCTGTGAGAAGGGACAGGAGAGACAGACTTGGTTTCTGGGAGAAGGGACAGGAGTTGCAGACATGATGTTTGAGAGAAGGGACAGGTGTGACAGACATGGCTTCTGTGAGAAGGGACATAAGTGGCAGACATGGAGTTTGGGAGAAGGGACACGAGTGGCACACATGGTTTCTAGGAAAAGGGAAGGAGAGATAGACATGGTTTCTGAGAGAAGGGACAGGAGTGGTAGACATGGTGTTTGAGAGAAGGGACAGGAGTGGCAGACATGGTGTTCGGGAGAAGGGACAGGACTGGTGGATATGGTTTCTGGGAGAAGAGGCAAGAGAGGCACACATGGTTTCTGAGAGAAGAGGCGGGAGTGACAGACATGGTATCTCGGAGAAGAGACACGAGTGGCAGACATGGTTTCTGGGAGAAGGGACAGGAGTGGCAGACATGGTGTTTGGGAGAAGGGACTCGAGTGACACACATGGTTTCTGGGTGAAGGGACATGAGTGACAGACATGGTGTTAGGGAGAAGGGTCAGGAGTGGCAGGCATGGTTTCTGGGATATGGGCAGGAGAGATAGACATGGTTTTGGGAGAAGGGACAGGAGTGACAGACATGGTTTCTGGAAGAAGGGACAGGAGTAGCAGACATGGTGTTTTGGAGAAGGGACAGGAGTGATAGACATGGTTTCTGGAAGAAGGGATAGGAGTGACAGGCATGGTGTTTGGGAGAAGGGACAGGAGTGACACACATGGTTTCTGGGAGAAGGGACATGAGTGACATGAGTGGTGTTAGGGAGAAGGGTCAGGAGTGACAGACATGGTTTCTGGGAGAAGGGACAGGATGGAAGACATGGTTTCTGGGAGAAGGGAAGGAGAGTTAGATTTGGTTTCTAGGAGAAGGTGCAGGAGTGGCAGACATGGTGTTTGGGAGAAGGGACAGGAGTGACAGACATGGTTTCTGAGAGAAGCGACAGGAGTGGCAGACATGGAGTTTGGGAGAAGGGACAGGAGTGGCAGACATGGTGTTTGGGAGAAGGGACAGGAGTGGCAGACATGGTGTTTTGGAGAAGGGACAGGAGTGGCAGACATGGTGTTTGGGAGAAGGGACAGGACTGGCAGATATGGTTTCTGGGAGAAGAGGCAAGAGAGGCACACATGGTTTCTGAGAGAAGAGGCTGGAGTGGCAGACATGATATCTCGGAGAAGAGACACGAGTGGCAGACATGGTTTCTGTGAGAAGGGACAGGAGTGACAGACATGGTGTTTGAGAGAAGGGACAGAAGTGACAGACATGGTATCTCGGAGAAGAGACACGAGTGGCAGACATGGTTTCTACGAGAAGGGACAGGAGTGGCAGACATGGTTTCTACGAGAAGGGACAGGAGTGACAGACATGGTTTCTGAGAGAAGGGACAGGAGTGACAGACATGGTGTTTGGGAGAAGGGACGGAACTGGCAGATATGGTTTCTGAGAGAAGAGACACGAGTGACAGACATGGTTTCTGGGAGAAGGGACAGGAGTGACAGACTTGGTTTCTGGGAGAAGGGACAGGAGTGACACACAAGGTTTCTGGGAGAAGGGACAGGAGTGACACACATGGTTTCTGGGAGAAGGGACAGGAGTTGCAGACATGATGTTTGAGAGAAGGGACAGGAGTGGCAGACATGATATCTCGGAGAAGAGGCACGAGTGGCAGACATGGTTTCTGGGAGAAGGGATAGGAGTGACAGACATGGTTTCTGTGAGAAGGGACAGGAGAGACAGACTTGGTTTCTGGGAGAAGGGACAGGAGTTGCAGACATGATGTTTGAGAGAAGGGACAGGTGTGACAGACATGGCTTCTGTGAGAAGGGACATAAGTGGCAGACATGGAGTTTGGGAGAAGGGACACGAGTGGCACACATGGTTTCTAGGAAAAGGGAAGGAGAGATAGACATGGTTTCTGAGAGAAGGGACAGGAGTGGTAGACATGGTGTTTGAGAGAAGGGACAGGAGTGGCAGACATGGTGTTTGGGAGAAGGGACAGGACTGGTGGATATGGTTTCTGGGAGAAGAGGCAAGAGAGGCACACATGGTTTCTGAGAGAAGAGGCGGGAGTGACAGACATGGTATCTCGGAGAAGAGACACGAGTGGCAGACATGGTTTCTGGGAGAAGGGACAGGAGTGGCAGACATGGTGTTTGGGAGAAGGGACTCGAGTGACACACATGGTTTCTGGGTGAAGGGACATGAGTGACAGACATGGTGTTAGGGAGAAGGGTCAGGAGTGGCAGGCATGGTTTCTGGGATATGGGCAGGAGAGATAGACATGGTTTTGGGAGAAGGGACAGGAGTGACAGACATGGTTTCTGGAAGAAGGGACAGGAGTAGCAGACATGGTGTTTTGGAGAAGGGACAGGAGTGATAGACATGGTTTCTGGAAGAAGGGATAGGAGTGACAGGCATGGTGTTTGGGAGAAGGGACAGGAGTGACACACATGGTTTCTGGGAGAAGGTGCAGGAGTGGCAGACATGGTGATTGGGAGAAAGGACAGGAATGGCAGACATGGTTTCTGGGAGAAGGGACAGGAGTGGCAGATATGGTGTTTGGGAGAAGGGACAGGAGTGGCAGACATGGTTTCTGTGAGAAGAGGCAAGAGAGGCACATATGGTTTCTGAGAGAAGAGACAGGAGTGGCAGACATGTTTTCTGGGAGAAGAGGCAGGAGCGACAGACATCGTTGGCAAGAAAAGGCATGAGGTACAAGAACTGAATAGGATTGAGAACACTCTCATCAAGATGAAACTGCTATAACATGACCAACCTATAATCATTTTGTAAGCTTTGTACAAGACTAGGGCTTTGTCTTCGTCGCCAGTAGTTTGTAATGGTGGAAACGATTAGTATTTTTGGTTGTCATTTCCCTTTTGGTTAATAAATGTTCCTACTTTTCATAAGTTTGGACGAGATATTTCCTATTTTGGTCAACAATATTCCCATTTGGTTTTCAAATTTTCCTACTGTTCATAAGTTTGGATGCAAAATGTCTTTACTTAAACAATATTCTGTCACCTTTGGTTAACAAATTTTACTACATTTCATAAGATTGGATGCAATATTTCTTTACTTGAACAATAATTTACCCTTTTTGGTTAATAAAGTTTCCCACTTTTCGTAAGTTTGGACGAGATATTTACAAGTTTAACCAATATTTGTCCCGTTTGTTAAACACATTTTCCTATTGTTTATAAGTTTGGATGCGATACTCCTTTACTTGAACAATATTTTGTCACCTTTTGGTTAACAAAGTTTCTTACTTTTTATACGTTTGGCCGAGATATTTGCAAGTTTTGATGAAATATGTTTTTACTTGGCCAATATTTTCCCCCTTTGGTTAACAAAGTTTCCTATTTTTCATAAATTAGGACGAGATATTTCTGTGTTTGGCCGAAAAAATTTTGCTTTTGTTTAACAAATTTTCCTACTTTTTATAAGTTTGACTGATCTATTTATAAGTTTAGTTGAAATAATTCTACCATTGACCGATATTTCTTCCCATTTGGTTAACAAAGACTTTTCATAAGTTTGGTTGAGATATTTTTACTTGGCCAATATTTTCCCCCTTTCGTTAACAAAGTTTCCCACTTTTTATAAGTTTGGCTGATATATTTTTTTTTGTATTTGGCCGACATTATTCGCATTTAAGTAACAAATTGTACCCCTTAAGTGTGTCACCGGATGTAAGCCAAATTTGATCAGATGTAACCATAACCCACGTGTCTGAATGTATCGCTATGCATGTTACCTGATGCACCACCATCTTTGACTGGCTTTAACCAGGAAGCACGTGTACTGAATGTACTCCTTTCACACGTGACAGGGAGCACTGCCATCTTTGACCGGTTGTAACTATTACCCACGTGTTCCGTCTGTATCCTTATGCCTGTGACCGAAAGTAGCTCCCCCACGTAGTTCGCATTTAGCCAATAACCACGTGTCCTGGATGTACATCATTAAACATGTGGCCTGAAGTAACGCTATCCTTGACCAGATGTAACCATTACCCACGTCCTGATGTATCGGTATGCATGTGACCGGATGCACTGCCACCTTAGACTGGCTGTAACTATTACCCATGTGACTCGGATGTATCGTTATGTATGTGACTTGATGCACCGCCGTCTTTGACCGGATGCAACCATTACCCACGTGTACCGGCTGTATCCTTATGCCTGTGACTGGAAGCACTGCCATATTTGACCGAATGTAGCCATTACTTACGTGTCCCGAATGTACCCCTTACAATGTGACTATTTGATCGTTTGAACACCATCACGCAGCGCAATGATGAGGCTTATATCCCTAACACATCGGTCGTGATATGCTGACAGTGTTTAAGTCCCGTCCACTACAGACAGTAATAACTGCCATTATAATACACAGTCGGCCACTTTTAATTAGATATATAGTGGGAAAACTCAAGGTCTTCGGACAACCGGAATCTCAAATATGCATTGACGCTGTCGATAGTTGGTGTTAATTTTTCCCTTTCTCCATTATATAATTCTCTTAGAAACCCATTCCACCTCTTCATTATAGCACTTTCCTCCAATAATATCTTTCCTGTTTTTGATTTCACACACGATGTATTTATTCTTATTTTTCTTACCATGAGCTCACTGATATTTCTGTGCATAATGTTTGTAACTTTACTGAAATGGAATTCAATATTTATGCATTGCTCGTTTAACCAACTTTCTTTTGCATTCACAGATTTATCTCTTATTTCTTTATTTATCTTAGCATATTCTTGTTTGCCATATTTATGCTGCTTCCTTCTGTCCATCAACATTAAGATTTCTTCATTCATCCATTTTTTCTTAGCTTTTTGGCTTCTCTCCGGTAATATTTATTTGCTAGTTTGATGAATGGAGTCCCTTAACACTTCCCATTGTTCATTTATACTCTGTATTTTAGCTATTGCGTTGAATCTATTTTTCACAGTAACTGTGTATTGTTTTTGAATTTTCTTTATCTACTTTCAGAACTTCTTTATTAAGTCTCAAGTTCTTAAAATCTTTTCCCCTCTCTTTAAATTAAGTCTCAAGTTCTTAACCATTCCCCCCCCCCCCCCCCCACCCTCTCTTTAATGTTACTTTTATTTGTCCACATAGTGGTACATGATCACTATTACAGTTAGCACCAGGCAATGTCTTTATATTGATTAACGCATTTCTAAATCTTTTTATTAATAAGCATGTAATCGATCTGATTGTGTATTTTCATGTTAGGCTTTTCCATTTGTGTAGTTGTCTTTTATGGTGTTTAAACCATGTGTTTCCAGTTATCATATCATTAATATTTGCCCATTCTATTAGTTTCTCTCCTCTTTCATTTCTAGTACCCAAACCATAATTCCACACTATATCCTCTATTTTTTCCCCTTTCCTATTTTTTCATGAAAATCCTAAAACATCCATTAACGTCGTTCACTATCTCTAAAAATTTGTGGTGCCACGGAATCTTGGGGAGGTAATGTGA
Organism: Cepaea nemoralis; assembly: GCA_014155875.1. Lineage (NCBI taxonomy): Eukaryota > Metazoa > Mollusca > Gastropoda > Stylommatophora > Helicidae > Cepaea > Cepaea nemoralis. The sequence continues at coordinate 321,341 of JACEFZ010021199.1, read as the reverse complement.
TGGTTTTCCCTTACCTTCCACATCAACATGGTGGTCTTTTACCTCTGCCTTTGACATCCATTTTTGACTGTCAGGACAAGTGAGTGCCCTGTTCAGCTCAGTTGCAGAGTTGTGTACTTATTCTGGTGGATACTCGGTCACCAGGGCTGCGTTAGCCACACCTTGGTGTGTTTCCATCCTCTACCGCGGGGAGGTGCTAGTTGGGATTTTCCCTTTCTAAAGTTATGGTCTATGACCAAAACTCTCTAGTACTTTTAGAGGACATGTATACTTGTATATATGTGTGTTCCACACATTAGTTATATCTGAGTTACCTTGAATTTTAACATGACACGAAGGTTTTGGAAAGTATAGGATGTGATGTTTGTGCTTGCTGATTCTCTCTTTGTAGACTCAGTTTTGTACACAAAGAATAAAGTTGTTCCTGTAAGCACATACTGAAACAGCGACAAAGCTTTCATAATCAATATGCTGTTTTGTCATTTCAGATTATTCAGGAATTCTACAATAAAACGTACTATGAGCGTCAAGGAGGATCGTGGGATGACATAGTGAGATACAATACCTATCTTCGGGATAATAATGTCACAGATGAGGAAGCTATTATCAAATACAATGTCAGCACCAGTCTGAACGTGTCCAGTTACCTAGTTACCAAGTGAGATCATAAGTGCATCTTAAGATAGCATGTTTCACATGTCACTAGCTTGCATGTTGTTACAGGGTTCCAGCCGAGAATTTAGCGGGCACAATATGTATATTGTCGTTGTTGTGTTATATTTGAGTCAAATAAATTGCATTAACATATGCTCCTTCTAATAGACATTCAAGTGGATCCAATCACTGGAATTCAGAAATTGATCTCATTTATATTAGAGACTGTGCTAGTCCTTCGCTACGGAAAAGCCTGGCCATATTAAGTATGTTCCAAAGACAAAACGACAGTAGCAACATATACACATATGCATCCAGACAACATGCATGCACACAACATCACCCACAGACATGAACACACGCACACACATAAAACGCACACAATCACCCACATACCCTTAGAATCACCCACACACATGAACACACACACACACAATCACCCACACGCATCAACACACACACAATCACCCACAAACAACCCGTCCACATGCCCCATACACACACAAACACAGTTCTTTGTGTAGTTACAACTGGCGAAATTGATGAGAAAAGAACTAGATGAGGGAATATAGATAAATATCTGGATGACGTGGCCATGTGACATAATAGAGACAAGCAAACAGACCTGATCTAGGAGATAATGTAACATGGCGGACAGGATCGTCCATGCTTACCTGCAAGGCACATAAAGAAGATGATAATATATTATTATCATGTAGCAGGTCATGGCACATGAAGAAGATGATAATATATTATTATCATGTAGCAGGTCATAGCACATAAAGAAGATGATAACATATGGTCATTGTGTAGCAGGTCATGGCACATAAAGAAGATGATAATATATGGTCATTGTGTAGCAGGTCATGGCACATGAAGAAGATGATAATATATGGTCATTGTGTAGCAGGTCATGGCACATGAAGAAGATGATAATATATGGTCATTGTGTAGCAGGTCATGGCACATGAAGAAGATGATAATATATGACCATCGTGTAGCAGGTCATGGCACATGAAGAAGATGATAATATATGGTCATTGTGTAGCAGGTCATGGCACATGAAGAAGATGATAACATATGGTCATTGTGTAGCAGGTCATGGCACATGAAGAAGATGATAACATATGGTCATCGTGTAGCAGGTCATGGCACATGAAGAAGATGATAATATATGGTCATTGTGTAGCAGGTCATGGCACATGAAGAAGATGATAATATATGGTCATTGTGTAGCAGGTCATGGCACATGAAGAAGATGATAATATATTATCATTATGCAGCAGGTCATTTGCAGGACATCACTTTCATCATGACCCTCTCTCTCTCTCTCTCTCTCTCTCTCTCTCTCTCTCTCTCTCTCTCTCTTTCTCTCTCTATCTCTCTCTCTCTCTCTCTCTCTCTCTCTCTCTCTCTCTCTCCTATCCCCAACACAGAAGCATGTCACGATCCTTTAGTGAACTCTTTTACCTCGTGCACCCCCGTGCCAAAGGTGACTGCTATGCCCTTTGTCCATCTTCATGCTGGCTGAGCTCTGTCTTTTCTTCCAGAAACCGTACATTCTATCACTATTCTTACACTATACACACGATCCCAAGGACCTCAACCATGTCTACCTTATCATGCACCATTACACCATTCGCCGGTGAAGACTCGGCCAATCTGGCCGCCTATTTATTTCCCACCGCACCAGCATACTCTGTGGGAAAACTCAACAAATTATCCCTATATTTAATTGTTGGATTGAAACCTGGCACTCCACTCGAAGCATGTCTGTCTTCGCCTTTCTCAGCATACTTTGTGAGTCCGTTACAACCACGATATACGTGTGCTGACTGTCCTTCTGTAACACTTAAGTGCAAAAGTCTCGATGTACAACATATATGTGTTTGTGTGTGTCTACATCTACTAAAATCAAAGGCGCTATCTCGTAACACCAAAATCACAATATACAAAACACTGATCAGACCAGTTGTGCTGTATGGCTCTGAAACCTGGAGTACAACGAAGGAGACGAAGCCTTGTTACAAACCTTTGAGAACAAAATTTTAAGACGCATCTTTGGACCCATTAGGGATACACAAAGTGGAGAGTGGAAAAGAAGAAGTAACAAAGACATTTATGATTTGTTTAAGTCCCCGCTAATCACTGGTATCATGAAGGCTAATAGACTACAATGGCTGGGGCATATAGAAAGAATGGAAGATAATAGGGAAACAAAACTCGCTTACACTCAGGAAATAAATGACCGTAGACCCCGAGGTAGACCAAGAAGGCGGTGGAGAGATAATATACATACAGACCTACAAGCACTTGGAATCAACGACTGGCAAGAGAAGGTCCACCAGAGAGACGAATGGAGACAGATTGTATTTGCAGCAAAGAACCTCAATGGCTCGGAATGCTGAAGAAGAAGAAGATATATATATATATATATATATATATATATATATATATATATATATATATATATTTGACTTACAACACTGCATTTATGACACATTTCAATTGCTACTATTTCCTAAGCTTAAGCTTGCTCGTCGCGTGTCTGTACAGCACTAGTTACATCTTTCATACGGTTTGTTTTCTGTTTTACCATTAATCAAAACTGATTTGTTTTTGTTGATATTGTGTGTATTTTATCAAAGTATTAAAAATATTGACTCTAATCACTTGTTGATACAGTGTGAACAACACTAAACAACATGACCCAACAATGTTTGGAGTGAACGAAGAGCTTCTGCTGGAAGATTGGGTGATAAAAATCCTGTGGTCAACAACAGTGGCTGCCTTTGTGCTCTTTGGTATGATTGGGGCTTTCCTGTCTGCTCAAGTTGCTGACTTCTTTGGCAGGTACTGTATTTAGCTGATTATGGCAACTATAACTATGTGACATTTTATTCGTATTTGAGGGGACGTGCTTAAGCAATAGGAATTGTATTATAATATTAAATTATAAAGTTAATGGAAGAGTACGAACATCGGAAAATCTTATTGCATAATACATACTGGCTCTTAAACAACACACCATGAGGGGACGTGCTTAAGCAATAGGAATTGTATTATAATATTAAATTATAAAGTTAATGGAAGAGTACGAACATCGGAAAATCTTATTGCATAATACAAACTGGCTCTTAAACAACACACCATGTAGGTATCATGAAGATCGAACAGTTTACACATGCGCAATAGTCTTTTCTAATCCACTGTGACGTTTAACATGACCAAAGTGTGTTGGTTTCCAAGACAAGATGCTGTTTATGAAATACTTGTCTTCCATGTTCAGATCTTGTAAAGTATCAATATTTTCCCTCTCTCTCCAATCCATGGCATTCTAGGAATGTTTGTGCAACATTAAAGTTCTCAAGCCCCGATTTTAATGGTGTGCCTTGGGCCCTTTGCATCTTTTTATATTAATGCATGGTCATTCTTATTAATTCCAACATTTGAATTTTAATATATCGAATTTAGATTTTTTATAATTGAAATCATAATTAACGTGTCTATTATAATGTTATTATATTATATTCAACCTTCCAAAACTGCTGTGTGTCTTAAATTTACTATTTTCAATTTTAAACTATTGTTTATAGATTTTCTTGTTTATTGTAATGTTTGCGTTTTTTTTTGTTTTTTTTTGCACCATCCAAATCCTTCCCTGGTAAGTGGTAGCTCCGTCTACACTCTGACGTTACCGTGGTTTCTATGGTAACACACACACAACACGCATATTTCCATACTTCGGATGAGTTTGGCTGTCATCACAAGTCCGACGATCCAGAAATAGTTACTTCTTTTTGCCTGTCATCCATTTTATAGCTATGTAGCAAGGATTTATTTGTTTGACAGTGATAGGTAAGTGAACTACAACCGTGAATAAAGGCAATAAATTAGCAAACATAGCGTAAACATACCATAGAAGTCTCGTGGTATTACGAAAATATTATCCCCAACTCAGAAACATTCCCCGGTCAAGGTGTTAATTGAGCTGGTCTCTAGGCCAGTGTTTTTCAACCTTTCTGTTGGAGAAGTTCCCTACGCAAATGTTTACGTTGCTCAAGGAACTCTGTGCGATGATCCAAGTGCATGTACTACTTTGTGTAAAAAACCAGATGGACAGAAATGTTGCATTTAGGCGATTTCGATCTGTTTCCGTGGAACCCCTGACTGCCACTGGCGGAACCCCGGTTGAAAAACACTGCTCTAGGCTGTTTATTTAGACCGGCCCTATTTATATATTTTGCAAACCTTATTATGTAATATATTATATTACGAAATAAAGCTATACATTTTATATGTATCTTTGGTGAGCTGTAGCTTCACCAGTGACCCCTAGTCTTCTGCTTTTTTGTCTCTCAATAGGATTTTAATTATGTTTCTAATTAAAGGTCTTTTTTTATTTTCTTATCCTTTTTACTTCACCCTTCATTGTGGCTACTAAGAAAAGAAAAGTGGATGCCGAGTGTCGTGTTTTCAATGAAGAATGGGGAGAAAAGTACTTCTTTGTTGAAAACAAAGGACCAGAAAACCAGCTACGTAATATGCAACGAAAGTGTTGCCGTTTTGAAAGAGTACAATCTTCGGTGTCTCTACGAAACAAAACATCTATCAACATATTCAAAGTTTCTGGAAAGTTATGCTCTGAGAAATATGAGTCCAAGAAACGTAGTTTAGAAACACAAAGAAATCTCTTGACCAGAAAGTTTGCTGAAAATTAATCTGTCACTCGTACAAGTTACAAAACAGTGCATAAGATGGATTGATTGATTGATTGATTTAGGAACCGACATCACAGCATTCAGGACATTCCCATAAGCGCTCCGTCTCCATCCTCAGCAGCCAGCGAAGAGTTCCAACACTAATAGTTCCAGTAGCAATCTGATTATATGTCCGTCTCGCCTTTCCTCCGAGCGCCGAGCGTCGGCCAGATCCCCTCGTCACACCTCGTTGTCTCATTCTTACCAGACCATGGTGCTCCATCTGCTCCTCCGAGGTGTACACGTGCTCCCACAAGGCCGCAACCACGTCTGCCTTGTCATGCATCAATACTCCACCAAATTTTGCAGAGCCAGCCAATCTGTCCGCCTGTTCATTCCCCAGCACACCGGCATGCCCAGGAGAAAAGATCCAGGTGATGCTTACTACCCGTGACCTCCGAAGCGAAGCAAGCCACTCTGCACGAAGCCTACCTGTTCTCACCCTTCTCAGCATGCTTTCTGAGTCAGTTACAATCACAATGTGTGTATGTATCGTGTTTTCTATCCAGCGGAAAGCTGCACTGACCGCCTCCACCTCCATTCTTAAGCTAGATGTAGTGTTATCATACGCCAGGCTCTCCTGCACCAAACGCCGACCATTAGTTTTTGCCAAGAACCCCCAGGCACTTCTCCTACCTCTCAACACTGACCCATCCGTGTAGATAATCACATCACCCGGGCGAGAATTTTCCTGAATTAGTTGCTGAATTTCCACTTCCGTGGCCCCTGCTGGCCACTCCCTGCACTCCCGGCTCAATGTTATTACAACTCTGCACAAGTCTGACTGCACGGCTGGCACTCTGACCCACTCCTCTCCTCGCCTGATGTTCTCCAAGGGGCACACCTGTCTGATCGTATCCTCCGCCTGAGCCATCCATGATTTCCCTCTTATCAGTCTCTGACCCTTAACTACGTCCAGCGCCTCATGCAACGGGTGATCTGTGTCTGCAGCTACTCTGAGGTATGCCTTCGCTTGCATCACCTTGTGCCTACTAGCAACAGTAGGCAGACCAAGAATGTAACGCATACACACTACTGGAGTGTCTCTGGTGCATCCCAGAATGACCCGCATCGCTTCATTCTGTATGCGCTCTAATTTCACCAGCTGACTCTTTGAGACAGTAAGCATTCCTAGTCCTAATCAATCACTGAGAGGATCAAGTGCTGGTATAAGTGTGAAGAGCATTCTCTGCTCTGTGTCCATTGCATCCATAGTTTTAAGTGCATTGAGTCCCTTTTGAGATCTTGTCACAGCCGTCTCCACATGGTCCTTGAAGGACAGACTCCTGTCAAATGTGATTCCCAGATACTTCAGTTTGTTCTCTCTGTTGACGCTTCTACCATCTATTGTCAGGCTTGGGGTATCATCTCTCACAATCCTGTTGTTCAGAGAGCACCACAACACCGCCGCCTTTTCCGGATTGATGACAGCACTCATTTCAGTGCACCAGTCAATCACTTTGTCCACTGTCACCTGTAGCTCCTGGGCTGTTTGATCCCTATTTCTCCCCTGCCTGTATGCAAGAATAGCATCTGCAAATGTTAGAATCCTTCCAACCCCTGGTGCTTCTAGGTATGCAATCTTGCTCGTATACACATTAAAGAGCACCGGTGAGATTGCAGATCCCTGTGGCAGTCCCGGGGTTAAAATATGTGGCTCTGAGGTCCATGCGCCTAGACGGAGAGCAACTTGACGAGAATGCAGGACGGCTGCTATCCAGTTCACCAACCAGGGATTGACCCCCTTCTCCATAAGTGCGGTCATCAAAATATCATAGCGAACTCTATTGTACGCATCTTCGAGATCAAGCGCTGCCGCCATCGTTTCCTGTCTACTCTGGAACCCCTCATAAACGTCAAAGGCAAAGGTGGCTGCATTTGACCAGGTATCTTTTCCTGGCCTGTAGCTCCCCAGGCCTCTTGGAAGAAGCTTCCCCCTTTCCAAAAAATCCTGCAGCTTAACAGCGACTATCTTCTCTAAAACCTTCCCAAATGTATTTTGAAGGGTGATGATCCTAAAGCCACCAAGCTTTGAATGATCCTTGTATGGTTTTGGGAGAGGGATGAGATAGCTATGCAGCCAATCCTGCGGTACTGACGCTGTCCTAATGCTCTGATTAAAGCAGCCGGCCATCTCCTTCAGGTCTACATCGCTCAAAGCCTTCATGTGGCCATACCTGACACCATCAGACCCTGGTGCTGTGTCTTTTGCCTTCTGCAAAATATGTTTAACATCTTCAAACAGTATGATGTCTTCGTAAGGCATATTCTCTATTGTGCCAGATAATTCCACTCTAACTGCTTCCCTGGTATCCGCATCACTATGATTGGTCTGCTCTAAAAATCTCTGGAGAAATGCCTCCCCTTTCTCCTTGTCTGTTGTCAAGCGTACCCCATCCTCTTTATAAATTGTTCCCACTGTCAGATGGCCGATCTTTTCTTTGCATTTGTCTGTACAGTTTCCAGAATTTATGCAGTGTTTTATCACCTCCAATCTCCTTCATAAAACATTCCCATTTTACTTTCTTGGCCTCTGCAGCACATCGCTTGAAAGCCCCCACCTTGTCTTTCTTGTCACTTTCCGCTATGTCCACTTCCTCTCGTGAGCTTAGGGCTGTCTGTCGCAATTTCCTTAGCTGCTTCACTGCAACTCTCTTTGCATAAGATGGCAGAACGAGGAAAAACTGTTTACTGCTGGCAACTTCCTCAAAGAGTATGATGGAAGCAGTAAATGACTTGTGTCCTGAGAATGCCAAATTGTTTGGAACTATCAGCCTTTCGGCAAGTTCAGTTGTGCGAAGAACAGAAGACCTCGGAGAGAACATAGTACTACAGATACGCGAGAGAACTAGGAACATGTTGTGGTATTCTCTGGCGCTGGATGAGTCTACTCATCTCTAGAGTACGTCACAACTTCTCGTGTTTATTCGTGGTGTCAATTTGGACTTTCAGATAACGGAAGAGTTGGCATCCGTTTGCAGCATGCATGAAACAACAACTGGAAAAGTCATTTTCATGGAAGTGCAAAACATTTTGCAAGACTATAATCTTCAGTGGAATCAGCTTCGATGTGTTGCAGTTGATGAGGTTAAAAACATGGCGGCAGTGAGGAAGGTTCTGGTGGCGCAGATAAGGACTCATTTGGAAGATTTGCAAATTTCGAGCGCTCTGTTCATACACTGCATCATACATCAGCAAACACTCTATGGGAAAGACTTAGATATTTCTTGTGTACTGAAACCAGTCGTTTCTGCTGTGAACTTCATTCGGGGACATACACTTAATCACCGTCAGTTCCGGGTTTTTCATGAAGAAATTGATTCTGAATTCTGTGACTTACCTTATCACACATCAGTGAGGTGGCTCAGCTGCAGTAAAATCCATTTTCTTTTTTACAAGCTCCAAAACGAAATAAATGTTTTCCTCACTTAAAAAAGATGGAGCTGATCCACAACAGCTGTCAGATCCTACCTGGCTGTCAAATTGTCATTTTTGGTCGACATCACATCCCCCATGTATCAACTGAAATTCAAACTTCAGGGAAAGGATAACCTCGACTGTGATCTCTACAGAATCATCAAATTATTTCGGAGAAAGTTGTCATTGTTTGAAGCACAAGGAGAAAACATTTCTCATTTTCACTGTTTCAAAGAGTTTTGTGCTACAATCATCGAAGAAGTAAACCTCGATTTTCCGAAACAAATTATTCATGATTTATAGAAGTATTTTTTGGAGAGATTTTCAGATCTTGACAGCATTGAGAATGACATTCCTCTGTTCCTGGATCCGTTTGATTGTAATCTTGATTATGTGCCAGTTGAACTACAGTTGGAACTCATTGATTTGTAAGCAAATGACTTGTTGAAAGAGAAGCACAGGGAAAGAAAAATTGTTGAAATTTACCACTGCTTACCTGGTGTTGAGTTTCCAAAATTGAAGAAATGTGCCGCTGGTATGGCATCACTCTTTGGAACAACTTATGTCTGCGAGAAAACATTTTCAAAAATGAAGTATGTGAAGTCAACACATCGAACGAGATTGAGTGATGAACATTTGAAAGAATTCTCCTAATGTGATGCAGCAATTTCAAACCAAACATTGATGATATCTTGAAAGCCAAACACCAGTTTCACAAATCTCACAAAACTTTTTTTGCTGCTTAGTTTGTGAGATTCGGATATGTGCACAGTAGGTCTGATGTAAACTATCTTTTTGCTAACCTAGCCTTCTTTGACAACATTTTTTTAAGTAAATAAATATACTGGTTGTCTTGTGTGTGTGTGTGTGTGTGTGTGTGTGTGTGTGTGTGTGTGTGTGTGCGTGCGTGCGTGCGTGTGTGTGTGTGCACATTACACGACACTCACCCGTGATTAACATCAAATGCTAAATTTAGTTTTTCGTCTTTTTTCCCGGATCTTTCGTTCTGGCTTGAAAGTATTGTACATAATGATTGTGCGGCTCGCGCTCATCATTTTGTCAGTTATCCGGCCAGCTGTGAAAAATGTTTGGTGATCCCTGCATTAGGAGATCGTAATTTGTGGAGAAGTATGATCGCCTACGCCAGTCGGCAAGATACTTGATGATGATGATGATGATGATGATGATGATGATGATGATGATGATGATGATGATGATGATGATGATGACAGAAAATGCCGCACATGATAACATAGTAGAGAAGTGACTGGCCTGCCAACCCACATGATCACATGGTAGATAAATGGCTTGTCTGCCAGCTCACATAGTCACATGGTAGAGAAATGGCTTGTCTGCCAGCTCACATGGTCACATGGTAGAGAAATGGCTTGTCTGCCAGCTCACATGGTCACGTGGTAGATAAATGGCTTGTCTGCCAGCTCACATGGTCACATGGTGGAGAAATGGCTTGTCTGCCAGCTCACATGGTCACATGGTAGAGAAATGGCTTGTCTGCCAGCTCACATGGTCACATGGTAGAGAAATGGCTTGTCTGCCAGCTCACATGGTCACATGGTAGAGAAATGGCTTATCTGCCAGCTCACATGGTCGCATGGTAGAGAAATGGCTTGTCTGCCAGCTCACATGGTCACATGGTAGAGAAATGGCTTGTCTGCCAGCTCACATGGTAAAGAAATGGCTTGTCTGCCAGCTCACGTGATCTTATGGTAGAGAAATGGCTGGCCTGTCAGCTCACGTGATCTTATGGTAGAGAAATGGCTGGCCTGACAGAAAATGTCGTGGGAGGTCAATTTGACCGACGTGATATTGACCACATAACCCACCAATTGCCGTGGGTAATGAATGTATGTATAGCACCATGTACACATAATGTCGTGAATTGTGGGTCTAGCACCATATAAACATCATGTCGTGAAATGTGGGTCTAGCACCATATAACCATCATGTCGTGAAATGTGGGTCTAGCACCATATAAACATCATGTCGTGAAATGTGGGTCTAGCACCATATAAACATCATGTCGTGAAATGTGGGTCTAGCACCATATACACATCATGTCGTAAATTGTGGGTCTAGCACCATATACACATCATGTCGTGAAATGTGGGTCTAGCACCATATAACCATCATGTCGTGAAATGTGGGTCTAGCACCATATAAACATCATGTCGTGAAATGTGGGTCTAGCACCATATAACCATCATGTCGTGAAATGTGGGTCTAGCACCATATACACATCATGTCGTGAAATGTGTGTCTAGCACCATATAAACATCATGTCGTGAAATGTGGGTCTAGCACCATATACACATCATGTCGTGAAATGTGGGTCTAGCACCATATACACATCATGTCGTAAATTGTGGGTCTAGCACCATATACACATAATGTCGTGAATTGTGGGTCTAGCACCAGATACACATCATATCGTGAATTGTGGGTTTAGCACCAGATACACATCATGTCGTGAAAGGAGGTGCCATACCTTTACGTGTTCACTTCTGTCACAATGACACACTGTATCCAAATTGCTAGTTTAAATGACTGTGTGCCGAAGGATAATATATTGCCAAATGTGACCTCCCATTTAAACAGAGGGACCAAATAATCGCCATTAGGGTCATCATGCTATTGGTTTGATTTGTTTCTTGATATATTTCGCAATGTCACTGCTCAGTAAAGGACATTTACATTATAATATTTGTTTATTTGATTATGTACCATGTTTGGTCCAAACCTGCTGTTTGCTTGGCACTGAATCAGTTAAATCTTTCTGTCCCATTAAGTTATGTTCTTTAACACTTTCATGGATGTTGTTTTACAAACCTTTCATGTGAGTTATCCACTCTTGTATGGATTGGAGAATGTTAGGGTGGTAGTGATGTCCCCATACCTGTAAGCAAACAGCACACTTATTTCCATCGTATGGATTGAGGTCCCCATATGTAAGTGCCAGCCTGGGGTGTTGAATTCTATCACCAGCGTGGGGATTCGCTGTGATGTTTTTTTCAGTCTCGAAGTATACAAAGTGTATGGTTCTTGAAGGCTTCATGGTAGCAGAGATCATGAACCTCTGGGAGGTGAGAAGTCATCTCATCCCTGCAACATGTGTCAACTAGCAGAACATGTCAACGATGCTCTGTCCCACTACACTCCATTGGTTGGGAAGACCTTTTTTTCAGAAACACCACACGCACGCGCGCGCACACACACACACACATACACACACACACTTTCAAGGTAAGACCTCCTTAATTGTCTATTACTACATGCTTCGTAGATCATAAAGTTACTGATCTTTGCTTTCCTAGTGGACCCAGGTCACATATCGGCAAACTCTTTGGGTTATGAAGAGTTAAAGCAACAATTGCTTGGCACAAAAGTCAATACATGTAGTTCTATTTGTTGGATAATCAAACTGAATTTGTTTTTTGTTTTTTTAATTTCATTTTGCCTTGATCTTTCAGAAAGCTAGGAATGATCGTTATCACATTCCTGATGTTCATAGCAGCCATCTTGGGAGGAATAACTCTGGTAGCCAAGTCCCCTGAATGCCTGATACTGTCTAGAGTGCTGGTTGGTTTACACTCTGGTAATTTGTTGTTCCTGCTCATTTAATTGGTGTCTGACAATAAGATATTTAAGGTACAGTAATTCTATTTGTCACTACTGCATTGTTTAGCATCGGATAAGCTAAAAAACACATAACCAAACGTATACTTATGAAATAAGTGTGGTATGCACACTGAAGTTATTAATAAACCAACAATGTGAAGTTTACACATATATGCCCTGATCTGGCCTTAAAGACAACATGAATCATCTCTCAGGAAAGGGCCCCAACGTGATTTTCTTACTTCTGCTTTGTGCATATTTTTAAACGATGACAGACATGTCCTCATTTATTGTCCGCCTGTTACAGATTTCAGGAAATGGTTACTTTCACCAATCGGACAATAGGGACACTTCATATAGAACAACACAACAGCTCATGAACACTTGCATGTATCACTGCGTAGCATTTGGTCGAAGGGTGGTAGCTCATACAATGCCTAATGTATCTTATATATCAATGACTCACATTGTTAAATCAGAGCTACTGCCTAAAGCTGGCTGAATTTGGAATGAAACACAACACTCATGTCTGATATAAGTCAATGCGGTTTGGACACGGTTGGCGGATACTGTCGATACTTTGACGCTAATCTGACTACATGAACTGATAGTGAAGCCTGGTCAAGCACATCAATGGCGCCTTCAAGGGAAAGAGAGGAGATATCATAACCAACTTCTCATGGGAACAGTGAGCAGAAATACTTTGGGACGACAGCTGCATCGGAGGACTGAGCTCGCATGGAAATGATTTATGTGCAGTGATGTCATCTGATATAGCATAACATAACTTAACCCGTGAAATACGAATTTCAAATAAAAGTATGTAGATACCACAATAGTTGTTGAATGTACTGCATAGAAAGTCACATTAAGAAGCAAGCATTTGATGTAGAAATCCAAGACACACAAGAAACCTACTGGACCTGGCTTTCTTGTTGGGATGATTGTATAGTATAGTTATGTGCTCCTCTAGATAAGTTTCCAAACTTTTCACATTCGCGGACCGACATAAAAATTTTTCTTTTCCACCAGGGACCGGTGCCGTTTAAAACAAAAATAATTTCTCTTTGTAATCTGGAATTGTATATGACCTCAATATACATTTTAATATAAATGTAAGATTTAACGTAAATGTGGGTGTTGTCTCGGTGCGCTAAATACTGCTCCATAATATTATTGGATGACGATGATTTATTTAATGGTGGTCCCATTTTCATGTGTAAAAATTTTATTGTACAGATTTACAAACCAAATATTTTTTTCAAATTTCAAAACTACATTTAGGTCTTTTTGTAAAGGTGTATATACTCGTATACACCGACAGTAATGAACACCAATATAAAATACAAATAAAATATATCTTGGATTGATTGATTAATTGATTGATTGATTGATTGATTGATTGATTGATTGATTGATTGATTGATTGATTTAGGAACCGACATCACAGCATTCGGGTCATTCCCATAAGCGATCCGTTCCCATCCTCAGCAGCCAGCAAAGAGTTCCAACTCTAATAGTACCAGTAGTAATCTGATTATATGTCCGTCTCGCCTTTCCTCTGAGCGTGGATTGTCGGCCAGATCCCCTCGTCACCTCTCGCTGTCGCATTTTTGCCAGACCATGGTGATCCATTTGCTCCTCTGAGGTGTACAAATGCTCCCACAAGGCCGCAACCACGTCTGTCTTATCATGCATCAAGTAACATAACTAGATATTCTCTGTATGTACACACTTCACACTAATCCACTATACTCAAGTAACATAACTAGATATTTTCTGTATGCACCCACTTCACACTAATCCACTATAGTCAAACAACATAACTAGATATTCTCTGTGTGTACACACTTCACACTAATCCACTATAGTCAAACAACATAACTAGATATTCTCTGTGTGTACACACTTCACACTAATCCACTATAGTCAAACAACATAACTAGATATTCTCTGTGTGTACACACTCATCTCATCTCATCTCATCATGTTCCTCTTGTACCTTGCGGTGTCGAGGTGTTGTGTGTACACACTTCACACTAATCCACTATAGTCAAGTAACATAACTAGATATTTTCTGTATGCACCCACTTCACACTAATCCACTATAGTCAAACAACATAAGTAGATATTCTCTGTATGTACACACTTCACACTAATCCACTATAGTCAAGTAACATAACTAGATATTTTCTGTATGCACCAACTTCACACTAATCCATTATAGTCAAACAACATAACTAGATATTCTCTGTGTGTACACACTTCACACTAATCCACTATACTCAAGTAACATAACTAGATATTTTCTGTATATACACACTTCATACTAATCCACTATAGTCAAGTATAACATAACTAGATATTCTCTGTATGTACACACCTCAAACTAATCCACAATAGCCAAGTAACATATGTAGATATTCTCTGTATGTACACACTTCATGCTAATCCACTATGTCATGTAACACAACCAGATAGTCCATGGTTTTATATGGCTGTAGTAAGATACTCTTGCTTTGTAAATCATAATAATGTGTTGTTTATTATACTTTGTAGAAAACACTTGTCGCATACTGCAACACATTCAGTGCATTGGACAACATGTTTTTTTCAGGTTTGAATATTACCCTGTGCCCGTTGTATCTGGCTGAAATATCACCAAAGAAGATTCGAGGGGCCATAGGCACTTGTCATCAGCTCGCTGTTACTGTTGGCATCTTAGTCTCACAGATTTTTGGCCTTAAGCAGCTTTTGGGTGAGTTGGATAACTTCTAATAATAATATTTAAAAAATAATGCAAGCGTAACAATGCCCCGATTTCCGAATTAACATTATTAGAACTATGGTTATGTCTCTCCAGAATATTCACAATCATCGGGAGATATTGCAGGAGATTCATAATAAACTAGTCATCATCATCATCATGTGACATAACTATAAATGTGTTCGGTCATGTCTGACCATCTCACACGATCACCAGAGTCGTGGCTCAGCTCTGTGGTCTTCATTATGCCATGTGGCCAAGCCATCTAGATATTTACTTCTCTACCTTCCCCATGTTCTTTTCCCCTCAATCTTGCCAGTTGTCACCATGTTTTCTGGTTTATTTCTTCTCATAATGTGCCAAAAACAGCGTGATTGTCTACTCCTAACTTTTCTAATCAGTTTACGGTTTTCATCTGTTTATTGTAGGACTTGCTTATTGATTTTTCTGTCTGCTCATGGTGTTCTTTGTATATTTCTCAGAAACCACATTCCCACAGCTAATAGACGTTTTTCAGCTCTAGCGATTCTGTTTGTAATCTCTTCAAGGCGTCTCCCAGCAGATATTACGAATAATTTCGAGATAGTTGTACTGATTCACTTGTTTAAGAATATGATCATTTATCCATAGATTTCTTTTTTTGCATATCTTTTTTACAGGATATCGCCGTCAACACCATCATTTTACTGCTGTTGTGCTGTTGTTGATGTCTTGGCAAGTTTACGTTCAGTAGTTCGCAAATGCTTTCTGAACGACCGGCTCACATACCAATTCTTTACAACCCAGTACAACGCGGTTTGCTTCCAAATCGCGCGCAGCTGTATTTCGAACGCGGGTAAGCATAATTACGAACCGCGTCCATATCACTTTCGTCACGGTGACCGGCATCCTTGTATTACATTATGGTATTTCTTTCTTCTTAGAGACGACCATAATATGTGTCTTCTTACAATTTAACTCTAACTCTAGTTGTTCACTATGTACAACAGCATCTATTAAATGTTGCAGATACTGTTGGTTGTCTGCTGTCAATACAGTATCATCTGCATATCTTTTTTATTGATGTTATGTCCTCCAATGACATGGTTCCTACATTTCTCATATTTTCACTGTAAAGGGGAAAAAGATCCGGAGACAGTTGTAAATACTCCGCCGGGGAGCAAGGACGACAAGATTTTTCTGATCATCAGAAGTATTCCCCCTCGACGAATGTTTCGTCCCCTTTACCTTCTTTACACTCTCAGGAGACGGGCCCGTCCAGGTCATGACTCCTGGACGTCTTTCTCCTGTCGGCAATGCAGAGAATGAGTAGTTGGCCTCGCAGAGTTTGAGGTGCCGCGACTGATTCAGAGTAATACACATAAGGGTGGCATAGTGGTCTATACCGATGGGTCAGTGGTGAGAAACAGACGGAGTGGTTGGGGTTTCATTGCGAAGGCTAATGGACGATTCTTGAAAAAGGAGAGTATGGCATATGAGGCTACGACCTCGAGCATGAGAATGAAGGTGGAAGCAGTCGAAGCGGCTTTCCGTTGGTTAGAGGATACCACTGCAACACACATTGTCTTCATCATGGACTTAAGGAGTATACGTAATAAGATGGAGAAAGGAATGTTTCGTGTGGAATGGCTCACCTCGCTTCAGACGTCATAGATTGTGATAATTGTGTGGATTTTTTGCCCTGGTCATGCAGGAATGCGGGGGAATGAACAGACTGCTAGGCTGGCAGGAAATGCACCTCTTGGTGGTAAATTACATATGGACAATGGGAAGGTGGTCGTGCGCCTGTGGGACCAGGTGGGGAAGATGGAGGAACAGACAGAGAAGCCGTGTGTGGAAAGGATGAGATTACGGGGGATTGGTAAGGGTTCTGGTAGAATCTAAAAACTGAGAAGGAAGATCAGAATAACTTTCAATCAGATAGCCGGTGGGAACGATTAGTAGTGTGACTCTTCGCTGGCTGTTAAACGAGGGGACGGAGCGCTTATGAGAATGTCCTGAGTGCAGTGATGTCGGTTCTTCTCTCAACTCAACTCATCTCAACTCAACAACTCAACACTCCTGTCCTGTGTATTTATTGAGATGTTTGCCTTGTCTCGCGAGGTTGTAATCTTCTGGAGAGATTTGTGTTGAGGTTGTTCTTCTTGAGAGACAATGACTAACAGTGCAGGCAAAGTTGAACCATTAACTGTGTATCCTTGTCCCAACCCGCTTTATGCTTGCTCCATAGCCAACTCGAGGCCTGCTCCGCTGTCTCGCCCAGTCTTTTAAGTGCCCGAGTTCTTGCTTGTCCTTTTAGACCGAGTTATTTCACCGCGTTGAATGCAGAGCTAGTAACAAGGCCTCTTGTACCTATTTCAACGGCGAATAGCCTGACGGTATATCATTCCTGTATCAGGTTTGCGACTATGTCACTGTATTTCTCCATCTTATAGCTGTGCTGCTCCTCGACTCTTGACTCGAGCGGAACAGTTAGCTCCATTAGTTCTTAATGTTGAGTCGACGGAGAGCACACACTGTGATGTCTGGTCACAACAGAAATTTCAGGATTTCTGCTGGGTATTTGCCATGGCCATGCTGGTCTACTGTCAGCTCCCAGTCTTCAGCGCCCCCGATGATGGATGGCAGGCTGTCAAGGCAGTTGACTCTGTTGTTCGACTTTCGTCCATCTTTTACGAAGCGTATCCACCCAGCTTTGACAACAGTACCCTTGTTTGCCTGGTGTCCTGCTACATCCATTATGGCTGCCAGTTCAGTGAGAACCTTTTTTTTTTTGTTTCGCCACGTGAATCGGCCTTGCCCAATGGCTGCCCTTCATGCGGACAGTACTTGTTCTACGGTCTGTATCCTTTTGATCAGCGTGTTGCTACACAGGGGACATGTTGGGTCGTCGGAACTGACCAGGTTAACACGTGATGGCAGGAGATCGTAAAGTGATCTGACACAGAAACGTATTCTCAACGGCAGCGAGCTCGATATGTTGTTCTACATGGGGGACTTCTGTAGAGTTCCCTCCCATGACACCCACTGCCCTTGCTGCAGATGCTGCACCGCCTTCTGTGCTCGCTTGTCTTCGCCTTCACGAATCTCCTGGACACCATGTCTCTGTGCTGCCTGCCGACGCCTTTGACCACCATTGCATGTTTTTTTGTTAGCCAAAGCCTTGGTTGTTGGACTGGATGTGTCCCATCACTCCCTTTAGTTGGAGTGAATGTTGCCCCGCTTCGACTGCCTCGTCAACCTTCCATTTCCTTCCCGTCGTGAGCGCTGGCTGCGAACTGCTCAATGATTCATCTTGGGACTCGCGCAGCATCATCGCCAGCCTGGCTTTTCCGACCTTGTATTCCTCGACAACAGACTTGAACGGGGGCACGAGTTTGGACTTCTTTGAGTACAACGCTGCGTCCGACAGACCCGGTGGCACTACACGCCATTTAATTGTAGCTGTGCTGACCTTCTTCTCTAACGCTACCATGCTCGTGCACACGTCAGTAGATGAGTAGGGCCATAGCAGCTTCGGGATCAGTATGAACTGGAGGCACCAGATCTTGAATTTCCCAATACATCTGCCCTTATTGATTGTTTGCAGCCCTTTTTCTGTTGTCTCATATATGTGTTATACTGCATTTTTGTCTGTAAGAGACGAATCATACACTCTGCCGAGACTCTTGACGAGTTCTTCCATCACCGTGGGGATCGCCTGCTTGGCCAACTTGAATGCAATTCTTGTTGCACACCTCTCTTAACAGGCTGATATTGACTACTTCATTATCATTCTTTATGGTAGTTTTTGTTTCCAATATATGTTGGTTTTTTTTTTACAAGTCTAAGGTCTTTCCCATTAATTCATATATCTGTAAGCATCTTCATTATGTTGACATGTCTTACTTTATCGAAAGCCTTGTGTAGTCAATAAAGCAAAGATACAGGTATGTGTTTACTACTGTCGAATTCATTCAGCAAATAAACAGTATTTACTGTACCCCTGCACTCTAAAGATCCATTGTCCTCCTATTTCAGGTTGTATTTTCTTTCTAGCTCTTTACGTGTTTATTCTTAGCAAAATGTGTGTGATGTTGCTCATTATACTAACTGTTTGATGTTGATCACATTCAAAGGCTGCTGATTTCTTCGGAACTGCAGTAAATATAGATTTAGATAATTCAAGAGGTATATCTTATCTCATCATCTCATCTCATCAGGTTCCTCCTTGTACCTTGCGGTGTCGAGGTGAAGCATAAACAGCGGGAGAGTGCCCGTGCATGGGCTTCATATATCGAGGTCACCATGGTCTCTGTAATTCCCTCTATCCACCGTTTACGTGGCCGGCCTCTTCCTCTTCTTCCGTCTGGTCTGTACATCATTGCTTGTTGAGGTATACTGATAGTTGGTAATCTAGTGATATGGCCGAACATGCTGTTTTCTGATAAAATCTAGCGCTGCTAGAACCCCAACTTTAGTACTCATTTCTTCCTTTCTTATTTTCTCTCTTCTTGATATTAGTGTTGGAACTCTTCGCTGGCTACTGCCCCGAATGCTGTGATGTCGATTCCTAAATCAATCAATCAATCAATCAATCAATCTCTTCTTGATACATTGAGTATTCTTGTCAGGAATCTAATTTCTGTTGTTATTATTTTTCTTTTTCTCTTTTTCTGTCATTGTGCAGTATGATATATTGTGTTCAGCAGTCTGGCGACCTAGTCTATTCCTTATTCTTCTATAGCATTGTTCATTTATGTTGTGATGTTGTCTGGACCTGGGGTTCTTGCCAGTTTTCATATGGTTAAGAGCATTTTGAACTTCTATTTTCAAAATTGGCGGTCTTTCATTGTTAGTTAGTTAGTTAGTCGCAGTTCCAACTTCACAGCAACGGGTCGTCCCCATTATGCTCCGTTCCTGTGCCAGTGAATATCACACAAAACGCTCCCCACTGCCCAATGTGAAAAGTGGAAAAGACAGGAGTCTCGACAAACAACAGCCCGCACAGATACACTGTGCATAATGCCGTCACCAGAATGTCAACACACCAGTCCCCCACGAAACACCCTGTTCATCTCTGATGGAATCGGCAATCATGTTCCTATCTGGATGTTTCCTAGATGTTCACCCACACAGTCCATGAAAATACAGTTCATCGTCGATGGCAGTGGCAGTCAACCAGAATCCCAGCAGCCACGCATTTCTGCATAAGGCAAAAACCGGTCAACTCTGGGACATAGCCACCTGCCATCACTCCGAACATGCAGTCATGTTCCAAAAAACCTCAGGCAGATTCAAAAGCATTTCACACGAAACTCACAGCTCACAGTGTCGCGCTACGCACTCACTCAGTAGCAGGGCGACGGAACCATCAAGCCTCCTTAGTCGCCTCTTACGACATGCGTGGTAGGCTACAGTGTTGCTATTCTTTGCTTCCCTTATGGGCCCCGGCAACACACGGGAGGGTCTTTCATTATTATATGGAATATCATACTGTTTCTCTTTGCATCGTTATAAAGGTCTTTCACATAATCTGACCATATTATTTAAAATCTTATCTTTTTCTATTATGATTTTGCCTAAATACTTCGATGTGTGTGTGTTCTTTTCTTAGTAATATCATTAATTTTTTTATGCATTAATTTGGTATTCCGGGTGTTATGTTGGTTTCCTTCCTATTTTCCTCACGCCACACGTCTTTGGCCTCTTTGCAAAATATCCTAATTTTCCTGTGTATCGCTTCATATTTTCCATGGTTATTTTTGTTATTTCTTCTTATTCCATTAGTTTTCACATGTCTTCCTCATCCATTTCTTACGTCTCATCATCTTCATTTTTGGGATAGTTGTTTCTGCAGCCTGGCTTAAGGAGTTCTTCAATATTTCCCATTGGTCACTGACATCTTGTAACATAATTTCTAGATCAGACAATGCATCAAATCTGTTCTTTACATGTACGTTAAATTTATCTTTTATCTCCCCACTCTTCCGTGCACATAGATCAAATTGTGTGTTTCTTGGTGTATATTTGACCTTTTTTGGGGTAATATTTATATTACACATAATTAATATATGGTTGCTGTAGCAGTCTGTATTTGGTATAGTTTTTGTGATTTTTAAGGCATTTTGAAATCTTCTGTTGATTAGGATGTAATCACTCTGGTTTCTTATCTATTTTTCAGAACTCTTCCATGTCCATAATCTCTTTGGATGTTGTTGATACCAGGTTGTCCCAATAATCATATCATGCTCTTTTAGCCACTGTACCAGTCTCAACCTCTTTCATTATGTTCCCCTTGTCCATACTTGCCTAATGTCCGTCCATTTTGTTGACTTCCATCTTTAGCATTAAAGTCGCCCATTATGATAGTTCATTCTGAGTATTTGCACTTCTTGAAAGCGTTATCCAAATCACCATAAAATTCATCGATGCTTTCAGTAGCTGGTGTATTGACTTGAATTATGTTTACATCAAAATATCTGCCAGCTAACTTTACCATTAATTTTCTATCTGACTCAGTCCAATATCCTGTTATGGACTTTGATCTCTCCAAGCCCATTATAAATGCTACCCCTCGATGTTGTTTCTCTCCACAAGAATGAATTATGTTATATTACTTGGATGTTATCATGCCAGTTCCTTTCCATTTGGACTCACATACCTAAAATGTTAATATTCATTCTTATCATCTCTTGCTTGATTGTATTTAATTTGCCATCCCCTCTCATAGTTTGAATGTTCCACAAACTAATTTTAAGTGATGTTAATCTTTTGCACTCAGTCACTTGCTGACAGTACGGAGTCTCATGGTACGCACGACTATCCCTACCAGGCGAGGGTGCTCCACGGGAACATATGAACTGACGAAACATGACTTTCTAGGCATCTGTACAGAAGATATTCTACCATTGCCTTCCTTCGTAGCAGTGACCATACTGGTTGATGACCATAACCATTGTCTCCAAAAAGAGATCCTCAGTCTACAGTTGTGAAATTGGAGACCATAACTAACTTCTGTCTTCAACTCCATCCACCACCTGCAGCTTCACGTTACTCTGATCACGGGGCTAAACGGGTACTCCACCTTGCCCAACGGTGTCCCGTAGGCTGGCTACTTCTCCTATGATAGGGGATACCACTATCCCGCCAACCTATAGGTGAGAGAGTAATGGTAGCCATGGTAGATGACAGCGTTGGAATGTAATATGGTCAGATTTCACACACAGCAGGTCGCAGTATTTTGTGATAAGTTGACCAGCTCCATTTCTTTATTCTCAAAGAAATATCTATGACCTATCTGTGGAGATCAGTCAGACTCAAAATGGTATTCCGTCTAAAAGAATCCCTCCTCCACTAGAGAGTGAATCATTGGACTAGTAAGTATGTGGACCATATACTAGTATGTAGCCACTAGGCTGTCAGGTGAGCATGTAGCCACTGGGCTGGCAGGTGAGCGTCTAGCCACTAGGCTGGCAGGTGAGCGTCTAGTCACAAGGCTGGCAGGTGAGCATCTAGCCACTAGGCTGGCAGGTGAGCATCTAGCCACTAGGCTGGCAGGTGAGCATCTAGCCACTAGGCTGGCAGGTGAGCATCTAGCCACTAGGCTGGCAGGTGAGCATCTAGCCACTAGGCTGGCAGGTGAGCATCTAGCCACTAGGCTGGCAAGTGAGCATCTAGCCACTAGGCTGGCAAGTGAGCATCTAGCCACTAGGCTGGCAGGTGAGCATCTAGCCACTAGGCTGCAGGTGAGCATCTAGCCACTAGGCTGGCAGGTGAACAAGTAGCCACTAGGCTGGCAGGTGGGCATCTAGCCACTAGGTAAAAGGTGAGCATCTAGCCACTAGGTAAAAGGTGAGCATGTAGCCACTAGGCTGCAGGTGAGCATGTAGCCACTATGCTGACAGGTGAGCATCTAGCCTCTAGGCTGCAGGTGAGCATCTAGCCATTAGGCTGCAGGTGAGCATCTAGCCACTAGGCTGCAGGTGAGCATCTAGCCACTAGGCTGCAGGTGAGCATCTAGCCACTAGGCTGGCAAGTGAGCATCTAGCCACTAGGCTGCAGGTGAGCATCTAGCCATTAGGCTGCAGGTGAGCATCTAGCCATTAGGCTGCAGGTGAGCATCTAGCCACTAGGCTGACGGGTGAGCATCTAGCCACTAGGCTGCAGGTGAGCATCTAGCCATTAGGCTGCAGGTGAGCATCTAGCCACTAGGCTGCAGGTGAGCATCTAGCCACTAGGCTGCAGGTGAGCATCTAGCCATTAGGCTGCAGGTGAGCATCTAGCCATTAGGCTGCAGGTGAGCATCTAGCCACTAGGCTGCAGGTGAGCATCTAGCCACTAGGCTGCAGGTGAGCATCTAGCCACTAGGCTGCAGGTGAGCATCTAGCCATTAGGCTGCAGGTGAGCATCTAGCCACTAGGCTGCAGGTGAGCATCTAGCCACTAGGCTGCAGGTGACCATGCAGCAACTAGGCTGCAGGTGAGCATCTAGCCACTAGGCTGCAGGTGACCATGCAGCAACTAGGCTGCAGGTGAGCATCTAGCCACTAGGCTGCAGGTGAGCATCTAGCCACTAGGCTGCAGGTGACCATGCAGCAACTAGGCTGCAGGTGAACATCTAGCCATTAGGCTGCAGGTGAGCATCTAGCCACTAGGCTGCAGGTGAGCATCTAGCCACTAGGCTGCAGGTGAGCATCTAGCCACTAGGCTGCAGGTGACCATGCAGCAACTAGGCTGTAGGTGAGCATCTAGCCACTAGGCTGCAGGTGAGCATCTAGCCACTAGGCTGCAGGTGAGCATCTAGCCACTAGGCTGCAGGTGACCATGCAGCAACTAGGCTGCAGGTGAGCATCTAGCCACTAGGCTGCAGGTGACCATGCAGCAACTAGGCTGCAGGTGAGCATCTAGCCACTAGGCTGCAGGTGAGCATCTAGCCACTAGGCTGCAGGTGAGCATCTAGCCACTAGGCTGCAGGTGAGCATCTAGCCACTAGGCTGCAGGTGACCATGCAGCAACTAGGCTGCAGGTGAGCATCTAGCCATTAGGCTGCAGGTGAGCATCTAGCCACTAGGCTGCAGGTGAGCATCTAGCCACTAGGCTGCAGGTGAGCATCTAGCCACTAGGCTGCAGGTGAGCATCTAGCCACTAGGCTGCAGGTGAGCATCTAGCCACTAGGCTGCAGGTGAGCATCTAGCCACTAGGCTGCAGGTGAGCATCTAGCCACTAGGCTGCAGGTGACCATGCAGCAACTAGGCTGCAGGTGAGCATCTAGCCATTAGGCTGCAGGTGAGCATCTAGCCACTAGGCTGCAGGTGACCATGCAGCAACTAGGCTGCAGGTGAGCATCTAGCCATTAGGCTGCAGGTGAGCATCTAGCCACTAGGCTGCAGGTGACCATGCAGCAACTAGGCTGACAGGTGAGCATCTAGCCACTAGGCTGCAGGTGAGCATCTAGCCATTAGGCTGCAGGTGAGCATCTAGCCACTAGGCTGCAGGTGAGCATCTAGCCACTAGGCTGCAGGTGAGCATCTAGCCACTAGGCTGCAGGTGACCATGCAGCAACTAGGCTGCAGGTGAGCATCTAGCCATTAGGCTGCAGGTGAGCATCTAGCCACTAGGCTGCAGGTGAGCATCTAGCCATTAGGCTGCAGGTGAGCATCTAGCCACTAGGCTGCAGGTGAGCATCTAGCCACTAGGCTGCAGGTGAGCATCTAGCCACTAGGCTGCAGGTGACCATGCAGCAACTAGGCTGCAGGTGAGCATCTAGCCACTAGGCTGCAGGTGAGCATCTAGCCATTAGGCTGCAGGTGACCATGCAGCAACTAGGCTGACAGGTGAGCATCTAGCCACTATGCTAGCAGGAGAGCATGTAGTTACTATGTTGGCTGGTGAGCATGTAGCCACTAGGCTGACGGGTGAGCATCTAGCCACTATGCTAGCAGGAGAGCATGTAGCCACTATGTTGGCTGGTGAGCATGTAGCCATTGTGCGGACAGGTGAGCATGTAGCCACTATGCTGGCAGGTGAGCATGTAGCCACTATGCTGGCAGGTGAGCATGTAGCCACTATGCGGCTGGTGAGCATGCAGCCACTAGGCTGGCAGGTGAGCATGTAGCCACTATGCTACAACAGCTCCCATACTTTCACACTCTGTGAGGCAAAACAGAGACGAGAAGAAGAAGACACAGATCCTCATGTTAAACTGTGTGATTATCAGTTATTTTCATTGCTGGGATATTTTCTTGAAGCTATGTGTAACTGCTTTATGTTTTATGCTATTGTGTAGGGACGGAAGTTTTATGGCCGTACCTGTTTGCTTTTAACGCCGTCCCATCAATCATCTGTCTGGCCTTGATGCCATGTTGTCCTGAAAGCCCCAGATTTCTGCTAATCAAGAAGGGAAAAGAAGACGAGGCTAGAAAAGGTAGTGGCCTCAGGGTCAAACATGGCATTTAATTGCATGCTAAAATAATATTTATTTGTGTTTTTATATTAGGTAAATAAGTGTTATTTTATTTCATTTTCTATCATAAACCACTGACAGCACTAAATAGCATGTTATAACAATTATAAACATAAGACATAATTAACTGAAACTTGTGAAATATTACAAAAGGAAATATGTTAACAACTGACACAGTACAACTAGTTTTGTAGAGATCCCTGGAAGCAAGCAACACACGGGGATCTGGAAATGATACAACTGATGGACGAAATAAGGAAGAGACAAATCAAGTAAATTGGCTATATGAAAATACATAGCAAAGCAGTCCAACAGCAGATACTGTCGTTGGGGTATGAGGTGTTAGGCCTTCACATATTCTAGGCCATGACATGTGAGATGGGTGGCAAGGTCTTGACCTCATTCCTTCCCAGACAATCCTGAACATTGTTCGGCGTCTATTTTCAAGAGGTTGGGTTGACCCCAGAGCGCGGGGGTGGGTACACATGATGCTGCCTCTGTTCGGAATGGAACTCAGACTGCTGTCTGGGCAGGCAAGTGCACTAACAACTAGGCCACCTTGGCATGACACGCTTATAAAACCCAGACCAATGGATACAAGTGAAGGCTGGTGAGCATGATGTAGGTCAGAAAACTAGTAGGAAGATAACCTCAAGACATGATCAGACAGGAGTCTATCAGAGCACATGACCAGAGCCAGAAGCAGAACTCGCTGGAGATTCATTGCAGCCAATATTTAGTTTGGAGATCTCACTTGAGTGACTAATGACGCTATCGCAAAGCCAGTTACGCTGCATTGTTTCATCAAGTATATGGCTCGATACCTTTGATTTCCACAAGCATTTTTTCAGGTTTGTTTTCTGTAGCCTTTGACAGTCCTGAGTCTACCGACAAGGCAGCAGGTTTGTCTCACGCCATCTGGTCCCTATCCCTGGATCTGACTGACATGTGAGACCCTTCTAGTAGCTACCTATTGTCAGGATGACCCCTGTGGTTCATTAGAATATGCAAGTCTCTCTACCACTTCAAGGTGGAGACATAACAGAATCTACAATCTTGAATCTACAAACATGGTGCTAAAAATGGAAAATTCTCAAGTAACTTCAGAGCAGAAACGAAGGCCTTGAAAACTGCAGCTGAGTTGCTGTTGGCAGAGAAAACTAAAGAGAAACAAATAGGTCACTTCACAGATGCAAAGTTAGACAGACGTCTCAATACTAAAGAGCATTTCAGAACTAGCAGGCCTAAGAGCAACACTACACCGACTATATCAGAAACCCAAGACTGTTATATTGTAATGGATTCTGTCACATTGCAACATACCTGGAAATGAAAAGGCAGAAAGATTGCAATGGAAGTTGAAGACTACTTCAGTCTGATGCTTGCTTATAATGAGACCAAGAGGCGTATTAGAAGCATTTACAGAAGCAAGTGGAAATTAAAGTATCCAGGCTCCCAGAAAAATGATGCAAATTACCAATTCGAATTAGCTGTTAGACTCTCCACAGGACATAACAGGCTGAAATACCACATGTTCAATAAACTAAAAACAGGAGCTGTTGATGAGTGTCACTGAGGAATTAATAAAATATTGGCTAAACATCTGCTACATGAGTGTCTAGTATATGCAAAACAGAAAAACAATGATTTTGGTCTCTTCAGTCTGAGGACAAATTCTATGACTCTATGGGGATGTCAAAAACTTCAAGTTGATGCTGATTTCTTTAAATACATTAAAGTTGATGTCAGACAGTGTATGGTGGCAAAGAGGAAGAGGAAGAAGAAGATGGTGATAATGATGATGATGAAGGAGGAGGAGGAAGAAAAATAAGAAGATATGATTGCTAACTGAAACATGTAAATACATTTTTTTTTTTTTTAGCATATCCTTTTTACAGGACTTAGCTGTCAACACCAGCATCTTTCAGCTGTATGTTGATCTCTTGGCAAGATTACGCTCAGTAGTTTGCCATTGCTTTCGGAGCGGCCGGCTCACATACCCCGTAAGTTACCGATGCGATTCGAACCACTGCTGATTTGAACCGTCATCACGTTACCTGACGAGAGTATACGAGATTACGGAGAAAAGTCACAACCTCTAATTAGAGAAATCAAATGTAGAAAGCCAAGACTTTTGGACACGTTATGTGGAGAAATAAACTGGACAGCTTAGTTACAACTGACAAAACTGATGGGACAAGAGCCAGGTCAAGGCAAAGAGATAAACACCCAGGTGGATCTGGCACCTGGCATAATAGGGGCAAGAAAACAGCTGATCAAAGACTGGTGATTGGGGGAGAAGGCGAACCATGACTGCCCACACTAATCAGTATAGCACGTGATGATGATGATGATGATGATGATGATGATGATCAAATTTCACGTCCGTACCAGGGATCAGACAGCACTTGAGGTTTGTATAGTTTGACTTTGACGGTGTAGCTGATATCATTGTATTTCCAGATTAATGCAATTATACCGGTTTTATCCTGATGACCTTGTGATGTTTTTGATTTAGTAGGGAGTCCCTTAATCTCACACATGACTAATTTTTCCCTCCTTAGCTTTGATCAAGTTTCGTGGAACGGATAATGTCTCTAATGAAATTGATGAGATGAGAATAGAAGCTCAGGAATCTGTTGGTGTCGAAAGCTACACACTTAAAAAGCTACTGACTTCACCTGAACTGCGGATGCCTGTCATAATTGCCTGCGTGTTGCAGACGGCTCAGCAGTTGTCTGGCATTAATGCTGTGAGTTGTGACTTTAGTTGTGACATGTAACCATTCTTAAAAATGTCTAGAGAAAAGAAAAGTAACTCAACCCACAAGATGAAAGGAGGTTCTTCTTCTAGACAAAGAACACACAGAACAATCTGGGGAGGGCATGGAAGGAGAGGCAGGTGACAGCAGAGGTTATGAGTATTTTCTGTGAGTTGGATGGAGGCCTATGCTCTTAGTTAGTTAGTTAGTCGACAGATCATCCTCGTTGCACATCGGACCATTCAGTCCATAAGTGCTCGGATCCCCTCCTCAGCAAATCCCGCAGCGTGTAGCGGCTAACGACGCCAGTTCTGTGTTGGTTTATCAATCTTCTTTGGCTTCCTGCGTAGTGTTCTTGTTTGGCCACCCCTCTTTTAATTTGCTGCTCTCGCAGTCTGGCCATTGTTGTAGATTCACAGTCATCACTTGGTTCTTGCAAAAGTCTCACTTCTCGTAGAGCATTCAGAATGTCAGCCTGGTCCATGGCGCGTCCGCCCTCAACAGTAGCCTCACCTGCGAGCTTGTCAGCCCGCTCATTTCCTTGTACTCCCGCATGCCCTGGCACGAAGATGAAACTAATCTTTGCCAGCCGAGACCGCTTCAGAGGCAGCAACCATTCTCTTCGAATCGACCCCTCCTCTATCCTCTTGATCATGTTCATTGAGTCGCTAAGGAAACAAGCCCTAGTGAATGTCTGTGTCTCGAGCCATGTTATTGCTTTACTTACTGCCATGACTTCCATGGTCAGGCTACTTGTGGTTTCAGTGAAAGCACCAGAGTCCTCCTTCACAATTCTCCCTCCGGCCCGAGCTGTAAAGGCCCATGAGCTTCTCACATGTCGGACGACCGACCCATCTGTGTAGATGACCGCGTCACTGTCTAGCGAATTCTCGAAAATCAACGCTTGTACTTCAGCCTCAACAGCAGCCGGATTTTCTTGTCTGCATTTTCTATCTAGTTGGATGCAAACTGAAAAGGATGTGCAGAAGTCTGTTGGCACTTGCACCCACTCCTCGCCAGGTTCTAAGTCCTCAAGTGAACACACCTGTTGAAGAATGTCCTCGGCTTGACCCATCCACGACCGTCCTCTTTTTAACCTGCTGCCCTTCACCTTCCTAATTTCACTATGCAGTGGATGCTGTGTGTTTGCGTTAATTCTGAGGTAGGCACGTGCCCTGCAAACTTGCATTCTCTCTTCAATGGTTGGAAAATCAAGAAGGTAGCGCATCGCCCTGCATGCTGTATCTCTTGTACATCCAAGAATAATGCGCATAGCTTCATTCTGTATCCTTTCCATCCTTTCTATCTGCTTATGGCTGACAGTCAGGATTGCCATTGCATACTCCAAAACAGACATGACCAGCCCCTTCGTACAGAAGACATAGATGGCGCTGCTCACAGTTTACTGCCGCCATCACCCGCATCGCTGCCAAACCCCGCTTGGCCTTTGTTATCACCTGGTCTATGTGCACATTATAAGCAAGGCTTCGATCAAACCGTATCCCCAGGTAATTCATTGCCTGCGTTCTTTCCACCGTCTCTGAACACAGCATTACAGTTGGTGTTGGATTGTTGACAATATGATTATTCAACGAGAACCAGGTCACTGTTGCCTTAGTTGGGTTGACCATTGCCCCAGCTTCATCACACCAAGTACTTATGCGATTGAGTTCGGTTTGTAGTTCCACAGCAACCTCCTCTCTATCCTTACCCTGACGATACACTAAAACATCATCGGCATATGACAATGTCCTGCCAGGTCCAGTGATCTGCTCACTGGTGATTCTCACTGTGTAGGCGTTGAACAGTACCGGAGATAATGGTGATCCCTGTGGTAGGCCAGGATATATTGTTGTTGGTTCCGAAGTCCAACTGCCACATCTAAAGACTACTTTCCGTTGGAAGAGAGCTGCAGCGATCCAACTAAGGAGGAATGGACTTACGTTTAGTTCAAGAAGCTGAAACATTAAAAAATCCAGTGGTACTCTGTTGTATGCGTCCTCAAGATCAATCGCTGCAGCAACGGTTTCAGTGCCTGAGTGGAAACCTTCATAGACATCGTGGGCAAAGACTGCTGCATTGGTCCAGGTTTCTCTTTTTGGACGGTACCCACCCAGGGTAGGTGGGAAAACACCTTGCCTCTCTAGTTGGCTTGATATTTTCCTGGCAATTACCTTCTCCAGCAGCTTGCCTATTGTATTCTGCATGGTTATAATTCGATATCCCTGAATTTTCTTGTGGTCTTTGTCAGGCTTCGGCAAGGGAATCAGATAGCTGTGTAACCATTCCTCCTTGATGCTAGCACTCCCTATACTGTTGTTGTACATGTCTGCTAGTTTCTCTAGCTCATTGTCGGTACACCTATTTATGTCGTCGTATCTTATGCCATCAGGACCTGGAGCACTGTTTTTTGATCGTCGAAGCACAGCCTTGATTTCTTTCACTGTCACTGTGTCTTCATCCGAAGTGTCCTGGGCCTTGCATCTGTCTGAGGTGACCTCCTTGGCCAGATTCCGGCCTCCCATGTCTGTCTGGTTGCTCTGCTCAAGGTAGCGTTCAAAGAGGGCTTTGCCCTTGTCCTCGTCAGTCCTCTGCCAGATGAGGTCAGCACCTTGGAAGTCAGAAATGCTCTTATTCTTGACTACACCACTCATGCTTTTATGTAGTCGCCAGAACAATTTCAGTGACTTGTCTGTGCTTACTCTTTGACACACCTCTGCCCATTTTTCGCTTTTAACCACCGTGACCAGTTTTTTGAAATAGCTTACTTTTGTGTGCATCTCTCTTTCTAAGTGCAAGCAGGAACTAGGATGACCAGCTCTGTTCTTCTTGGCATTTTGCCATCTCCTTACAGCACTACGCTTATCCACCCAAGCCTTCTCCACCTCGAAACTCCACCACGGTGGCTGCTCCCAGCTTTTTTTCCTTTTCTTCCTGCCCTGAAACGTTCTGCGCTTGTCACGTCTTATTTTACTCACCACATCTTGCCCTGTACTGTCATACTGGAACGTCTTTACCTTTAGCTTGTGCTGCCTGGTTCTGCCTTTCTCCACCAATATGCTGCATGGGTGGTGGTCGCTGCCATGGTGTCCTAGGACACCCCATCTACACACTGTAGTGAGTGAAGGTGAAACTAGCGCCAGATCAATAGCACTGTCCTCATCGCCAGGACGGCTTGCTGTCCTGGTGACACAGCCACTGTTGATACAAACCAGGTCGATGGTTTCCAGTGCAGTCTCGAGCTCCTCCCCTTGTGTATTGGAGGAAGTGTTTCCCCATGATCTGCCTTTAGCGTTGAAGTCACCACAGAAAATAACATTTCTCTCGTGGCCTAATATGCCACTTAAGCACTGCCACTTCTGGGCGTCCACACTCGCATTGCGGGCATAAACATTAACCAATACGAATGGTATACTGGAATGAACTCTCAACGCCTGTATTTGTATATCGTCACTGTTCCAACTGGACATGTCTAGCTCTGACGCCACCATGCTGTCGCGAACGAGAATCGCCGTTCCCAGATGTCGTCTGTTATAGAAACATTTGAAGCCGGCAATTCGGAGTAGCTGATCGCCCAGTCTCAAGACATGTCAGGCATAGATCTTCCAGCAAACACAGCTGCCAGTAAGACACTTGAAAACACTGTACACAGGCACCAGAATGTCAGGCATAGTTCTGCAAACGGTTGAACATACAGCACAACCTGCGAGGGCAAACACAGCTGCCAGTAAGACACTTGAAAACACCGTACACAGACAGCAGCCATGTCTGGTTACACATGAAATGTGAAGGGCCACTGTTTCTCACTATGAGGCTTGTTGAGTATATGGTGTTAGTCCCATATATCTAGACTCATGGACACCAGACGGGGATGTGGTCAATATCACACCAACAAGCTTTACTTCGCAGGACATTTTCTGGTATTTGTTTTCTGCTAGGTTAATCCCCTCACTGAGAAACATTTTGGGCTTGGTTAATCCCCTCATTAAGACACATTTTCGGCTTGGTTAATCCCCTCACTGACGCATTTTATAGCACGTAACCACCCACAGACAGGCCGGCATTCTGGCTATTGCACAGCTTCAGCTCCCATAGCTGGTGAGAATCAGGACATTCACTTGACAAATCATAGAGGAACTAAACAGCAAGTAACAGACCCAAATGAAACACACACCCCCCCCCCCCCCACCAAAAAAAACTTAAAACAAAATGATAAACCACCAGTCAACCTAAGCTGATTGGCAAAACGAATCCATCAAAAGTTATCCTCGGTTTCGCAATCGTGACCAGACTCATCCATCCAATGAACACCAAAACAATTATGTTAATAAACAGACAACACTTACAAAATACAACTTAAGCAAATCAGCAAAAACACAGGTATTCTTAAATCTCTGCCAACTGACACAACTGTTAAATTATAAATAAGCGTATAGTATATAAACAAGAGGTATGGCTTAATAATCAAAATATGAAGCATACAATAAGCTTCCTAATTAAAACAAAGAGACACCAACGAGAAATAGACTACCATGCTTTATAAAAGTGATATTTGCAATATATAGAGCAGCTAAAGAGTGTATGACAAAGTTTAGTAACCTATCTGTCAGATCAACAAGTGTTGAAATTCCTAAGGCAATCAAATCCACCTCTAAATAAAATACAACCCATGCCGAGACTATCATGGCCAAATATAATGCCACTACAGCTGAAGGGGAAGTTATCCCTGTCAAAAAAGGAATACAAAAACAAGCCATGTGGCAGGAACGTGCTGTGGCTGTGTGACGTGTTAGGATCATCACATTTGTAGTCTGAGTGCAGGAGGAATAGCTGGCCAGCCTGTCCCTCCTGGCATGAGTGGTGAGCGCAGGCATCATAACTTACTATGTCCGACCATGCTCACGACATTGTTAGCGTAATGCTGTAACTGTTACACTCTATCTTCACCTACTATAACCAATTTTTAATTGAAACACTAGTAATATTTACTCTTTCAGTTAAGCTGTATACAGTACTCCTAATGTTTACAACATTTGTTATCTTACCCATGTGCTTACAATTAGATGTTGCTTGTGTGTGTGTGCAGGTTATGTCTTACTCAGCGATGTTGTTTGGTCAAGTGAATATCGACCATGAGACCATACCTTACATTGTTGTTGGTACTGGAGCTATCAACGTTTTCTTCAGCATTGTCGCTGTGAGTTTGTGTGTAGCACTTTGTTTGTGTCTGTCTTTGCTTCGTTAATTTATTTGTTTTCGCTGCCAAGACAGCAAACAAGTTGTTCATATATTTGAGATGGTCATATGTCCCAATGTTCTCAGCAATCATAATTAGTCAACATCTTTTCTGGACACATATTTGTCACCAACAGGGGTTTAAAGGCCAGGAGACTTCACTGAGCCAGGTTTTATCCCCTATGGATGTCAGTGTAAACCACCTCACCATGGAGACTCCCACGTGTCAGTGTAAACCATCTCACCATGGAGACTCCCATGTGTCAGTGTAAACCACCTCACCGTGGATACTCCCATGTGTCAGTATAAACCACCTCACCGTGGATACTCCCATGTGTCAGTATAAACCACCTTACCATGTGTCAGAATAAACCACCTCTCCATGGAGACTCCCATGTGTCAGTATAAACCACTGAATTACTAAACGTGTTTACATTCAAGTTAAACATTGATTATCAAGATCAATAAGAGATAATTTTTTTTTTTTAAAGTAGTGTAATCTAGTTCAGTGGAAACAGGAGTGAAACAGGGTTGTGTCTTATCACCAATGCTCTTTGGAATAGCTATTGATTGGGTCATGCGCAAATGCACAAACAACACAAATATGGGTATCCATTGGGTTGACAAAATTCTAGAAGACCTGGACTTTGCAGACGACATAGTGCTTTTGAGTTCAACACACCCAGATGCCCAAGAGAAAATAAACCATCTCCAAAATGTTTCAGGACAAATTGGTCTCCAATTAACACTGCAAAAACAAAAACTATTGATCTTACCAACAGTTCAGACGATCACCAAATTAAACAACCACTGTTCTTGAAAAAGTCAACAGCTTCACATACCTAGGAAGCAAAATGACATCTACAGGGGACTCAACACCAGAAATATCATCTAGAATCGCACTGGCATCTGGTGCCTTCAATAAACTGTCAAACATCTGGAAGTCAAAGACACTCAGCAAACATATGCAAACTTAAAATCTTCAACTCTTGTGTGATTCCAGTGTTAACGTATGGATGTGAAAGTTGGAAATCAACGGTAGCTTTAGATAAAAAATTAGATAATTTTGAGAACAAATGTCTTAGAAGAATTCTAAACATCCACTGGACAGACTTCAGAACCAATACGCAAATAAGACAAGAGACTAAGCAAGATACAGTAGCCAATTTTATAAGAAGACGCCGTTGGAACTACATCGGCCATGTACTCAGAATGGACAAGACAAGATTCCCCTACCAAGCCCTCATATGGTCACCAGGTAGGGAAAAGAAAACGGGGAACACCAAGAGAGACCCTGCGTAGAACCATCATCAGAGAAGGCTCATTCATCGGCCAAGTAAACATCCAAGATCTACAACAGGTAGCAGCGAACCGCCAAGCATGGAGAGCCATGACTTCTGCCCTATGCGCCGCCTTGGGCTCAAGAGGAAAGACTAACTAACTAACTAATCTAGCTCAACTAAAGAAAATCATTAATTTAAAACATGCAAGTCTATTAGCAGGAGCTAATAAATAAAAACTAAAGAACTAAATAAAAATGGTGTTGTTGAGCTGCAATTTCTTATTTATTTCATGTTGTATATGAATTATACAATGTTTATTTAACAAACGTCTTAAACATTATCAGCATTTTAAATGTGCACATCTCGGTTATCTCTGGGACAGATATACTTTATTGCATGCGCAAATTATCCCTAGCCTATTGCTACACAGTTTGATTATTTTATCGGGTTTCTTCATCAGTTTCTAAAGCAGGAAACACGGTATGGAAATTTTACCCAAAACATCTTTCTTATGTGATATTTCACATTACTGATAACCGTAACAATTTTTAAGTTTCCAAAAACAAATTGTTCACTTCAGGAATAAACAAGAAAATGTTTCACATGATACACTGCTATTGTCCTTAATTCGTTCTGTCCCAAACAACGCACCACGTGTGCTCGGCTATCCTTCAGAGCTGGTGTAGCAATATTCCATATTCAGAAAAGAGGTGATTAATTCACACAGAATTTATGGCAGATAAATTTTTTTGACAGGATAAAAGCAACTTTTTATATTAAAACAGAAAGTTTGATGATGCAGACCTATAACTATTCTGTACAATTTTAGCAACCATGAATGTTTGTTTACCTTGAATTATTGTTATTTTTACTAGGTGCCTTTGATGGAAAAGCTTGGTCGTCGTCCACTCCTATTGTATCCAATGTGTGGCATGTTAGTTTCCTTCATTTTAATGATGATCTTCTTAAACTTGCAGAAGCATGATAGCCTGGCAGTGAGTATACATTTTACTTTGCTTGATTTTTCAAAATAGCTTATAACTCACATAGCCTCGTGAAAAGTTTCACAAAGAAAAATGACACATCAAAGTGAATAGGAACAGTCTGGGTATTTGCGTACTTTAATAACAGTAGATGGAATATGTATTAAGGCAGTTTCA
Organism: Cepaea nemoralis; assembly: GCA_014155875.1. Lineage (NCBI taxonomy): Eukaryota > Metazoa > Mollusca > Gastropoda > Stylommatophora > Helicidae > Cepaea > Cepaea nemoralis. The sequence continues at coordinate 285,225 of JACEFZ010021199.1, read as the reverse complement.
AAAGCCCCAGCAAAAGCAGTATTTCACAAGACTAAGAATATTTTCTACAATATATCTTTGTTAATCGAGGTCATAAAAATAGTTCTTCATAGCCATATCAAGCCAATCCTGATAATCATTGATAATTAGCAGACAGATTATAAATTATTGGAAGCGGAGAACATGTGGTTTGTAAAAGAATTAATAGAACACTGTGGACAGATAGAAAGAGCAATGAAGATCTTCTTGAAAGAAGTTAACTCATAATGAGAAATTGTTACTCACAAAGGAAGAAGGTAGCCCACATTCTGTTGGCATGTCATGAGAAGTGCAAAGCTAGAAAGTTTGTCCATCAAGAATGATGATGACCATTCATTTCATACAGTGGAGTTGAAAGTACGGAGCCGTGAGTTCTAAGATGGCTGATAAGGCCTATTTTGGCTCAAAATGTTCTTTGTCAATGTGGATAAAGAATGCTTGACGTTTCTGGAGGAGGATTTCCTGCAGCCTTTTCTTCACAGCTCTTGCAGTCCTGGTTGCCTCACACGTGACTGCACCCTTCTGATGATGCGCGCCACGAATTTCGGTCTCTGGCTGCAGTCTCCCAGGTGCCATGATGAATTCCAAAAGCATTCAGAGAGATTTTCAGAGTGTCTATAGAACGTTTCCTCTGGCCGCCTTGGGAGCGTTTACCACATCGCAACTCGCCGTAAAACTTTCGCTTAAGGAGCCTGTGATCTGGCATGCGAGCTAAGTGACCATCCCAGCGAATCTGATTCTTCATTAGTATAGTGTGGATACTGGGCATGGACGCTCTTTCTAGGACTTCAATGTCTGGGATCTTGTCTTGCCATTTAATCTTCAGTAGCTTCCTAGGGCAGACTGTGTGGAAGTGGTTTAATTTCCTAGCTGATAAACAGTCCAGGTAATGCTTGACGCTGATAAACAGTCCAGGTTTCACAAGCATATAGCAGTGTCGATATTACAACTGCTTTGTAAATTTTAAGCTTTGTTTGCAGGCTTATTCCATTTCTGTCCCATACATTCTTGATGGTTCCGTCGCCCTGCTACTGAGTGAGTGCGTGGCGCGACACTGTGAGCTGTGAATTTCGCATGGAATGCTTTTGCATCTGTCCGCGATTGATTTTCGCGTGAACTGCATGTTCGGAACGATGACGGCCGGCTGTTGCTGGATTGACTGGTTTGCCTGTTCGGTTCACGTGTACATTTTTCAGGAGACTCCTGGGAGTCGTTGCTGCAGCTATGAAGTTTGTGCTTTGTGCAGCGCTTTCGGTGGGTCGCCCTGCAGAAAGAGACCGAACCATATGGGATAAAACCCCGGTCAATGAAGTCTTTCTGGTGACTGCTGTTTTCATCGACGAATAACTGTATTTTTCGTGGAGGACTTTTGTGTTGGCATTCTGGCGGCGGCATTATGCACAGTGTACCTGTGCGGGCTGTTGGCTTGTCGACACTCCTGTCTATTCCCTTGTTCACATGGGGCAGTGAGGAGCATTTTGTGATATTCACTGGCACATGAACGGAGCAATATGGGGACGACTCGTTGCCGTGAAGTTGGAACCGCGACTAACTAACTAACTAACATTCTTGTACAGTCTGCCAAAGGCCGCGCTGGCCTTGGAGATTCTTGCATTCACTTCGTCATCAATTGTGGCAGCTTGTGACACACTGCTGCCAAGATAGGTGAATTTGTCCACAACACTTATTCTATGACCATTCACTTTAATATTCGGCAGAGTGTGATTATTCCCTGGAGCTGGCTGGTACATGACTACAGTCTTCCCCAAGTTGATATTGAGCCCAAAGTTGGCACAGGCATGTGAGAAAGCTGAAACATTGTGTTGCATGTCTGCCTCTGAGTTGGCATATAGAGCGCAATCATCAGCAAACAGCAGTTCTCTGACGGTGTCGCTGTTAATTTTTGTTTTAGCTTTCAGCCTTCTGAGATTGAATAACTTTCCATCCATGCGGTAGTCGATGTCTATTCCAATGTCGTTGTTCTCGAATAACATAGCTGAAAACATGAGGCTGACTAGTGTTGGTGCCAGGAGACATCCTTGCTTCACTCCATTGGTGACAGGAAAGGGCTCGGACAGTTCACCATTTTCCGGTACTCTTGCCTGCATACCATCATGAAATAGCCGCACTATTTGGACACACTTTTCGTGGACATGCCATATTTTGCCATAATCTTCCACAGTCCTTCTCTGCTGACTGTATCAAAAGCCTTGGTAAGGTCAATGAAAGTGGAGAATATTTCGCAGTTCTGTTCCTGACATTTCTCTTGCAGCTGCCTTGCAGCGAAAATCATGTCAACAGTTCCTCGTTCCTTTCTGAAGCCACATTGACTCTCAGGAAGAAGACCTTGATCGAGATGGGCCGTGAGGCGATTGAGAAGAATTCTGGCGAGTATCTTCCCTGTAATTGAAAGCAAGGAGATGCCTCGGTAGTTGTCACAGGATTGGCGGTTTCCTTTACGTTTGTAAAGGTGGACTATTGACGCGCCCTTGAAATCTTGTGGCCTGGTCTCGTTCACCCATATGTTTGTAAAGACTTGGTGAAGCTGCTCTGTTAGGACCGGCCCACCTGCCTTGTATATCTCTGCTGGGATGGAGTCAGGACCAGGTGCCTTGCCGCTGGAGAGTTGCTGGATGGCTTTGTTTACTTCCACTATGGTTGGCAGGTCATCAAGTGTATCATTAGTGGGAACTTGAGGAAGGTAGTTGATGGTTTCATCATCGAAGAAGGAAGTTGCATTTAAGATGTTGCTGAAATGCTCTGCCCAGCGATGAAGGATTTCTTTCTTATCGGTGACCAATGTTCCCCCATCTGCACTGAGGAGGGGAACTATGCCTGGTTATGTAGGACCATAGACCGCTGTCAGTGAGTCGTAGAAGTTTTTCATATCATGTCTGTCAGCAAAGCCTTGAATTTCATCATGTTATGTTGACTTCGAATCATTCAAATGTGCCTTGAGGAGAAGATGTTTCTCGGCCAGCAATTAGTTGATGTCTTCGGAATTTTCATCAAAGCAATCTTTATACTTTCAGGGGGTGGGGGAGGGGGGGGGGGCTGGACCCAGGATTTCCATACCAGTGTTGTAAATTATGTCCTTTAGGGCTCTCCACTCTGTTTCTGCATCCTGTTTAGATGCAGCATTGGGCTTGAGTCGGTCTTCCAGCATATTTTCAAACGACAGCTGCATTGCTTTTGCTGTTAGGCGGGTGACATTTAGTTGTTTTTTTTTGTGGTTTTTTTTGCATTTTTACCCCTTGAGGACGCCGTGGTGGTTTGATGTGTATGTTTATTTTCGAGATAATGAGATGATGGTCTGTCCAACATTCGACACCACACATGGATTTGTCACCCGAACGTCTTGTCTGTCACTCCTCCTGACTATGACATAGTCAATGAGGGCCAGTGTTTCGAGCGAGGGCGCATCCACGATGTCCTATTTCTCATGGGAAGACGGAAAATTGTGTTGGTAATCAGGAGATCGTTGTCTGAAGGAGGAGGAGTCCATTGCTGTTACAATTTCGACTCCGTGCTTTCCAATAATGCCACTCTAAGAGGTGATGTCCGTGCCTACTCTGGCATTGAAATCCCCAAGGAGTATAAGTTTGTCTCCTTTGGGAACATATGTTAATACATTGTGCAGGTCCTCACAGAACTTGTTCTTTACATCATTTTCATTGGTCATAGTTGGTGCGTAGACACTCACGATGGTTGCATGCTTCCTTCCATTCAGCATGGGCAACTTAATGGTCGTAAGTCTGTCGCTTATAGCCTTTGGAAATCCAGCTAGTTTGCCTACTAGGGTCGACTTAATGGCAAATACCACACCGGATAGACGCCTTTCCTTGCTTTTCCTTCCACTCCAGAAAAATGTGTACTTCACAGATTTTGCCTTCTTCTGTAAGTCGTGTCTCGCTCAATGCTGCAATGTCAATGTTGTACTTGCCCAGCTCTCTCCCAATCAGTGCTGTTTGTCTCTCTGTACTCGACGCGCCGTCTTTATCAAGTAGGTTGCGTACATTCCAAGTTACGATTGTTAAGGAATATGGTTTGCTCTTTTAGCTTTAGCTGTTTTTTCGTTGATTGTATGTTGACCGCAGTATAGGGTACCCACCAACTGCGGCTAGCTGGTTGGGTAATGATGGAGCAGACAATGAATAGGGCACCTTTTCTAGCCCCTTCTTCATGCTATGGGGGTGAGCTATGTGTTCCTATAGTTGGCTGCTCAGTCGCTCAGGGGGCTGCCGAATCCCACTGCTGCTCCGGTCAGTAGAAGATGACCATATGGCCTGAGCTGCCTGTGTGCAGATCTGCGACTACGGATGCCAGCGTACCCACCCCTGCCGCTTCGCCGCTTGCCCATCGCCACAGGGCTTGAAGGTGATATATGACGTTGAATGAAAAATGACTTGCGCGATGAATTGGATTAAAGTGAGGAAGAGTTGCGCAATTCGTCGACCTCACTCTCTCGCCTGAGTCCATCTGAGTCCAGTGGCAAGACAAGGTCAAGACGACTGAGACGAATACAGGTGGAGTGGATGACCAGGGTGCTCTGCGTGCCTTGTCGTGCTCATTACGTTCCTCAACGCTTTGCAGGTAAACGCCGTCTTGTCCGTTGAATCAGGAATGATTTCTTCCCCACAGTCTGCCGAATCCTGTCTTCACATGTTGGGTAGGCATACCCTAATTCACCTATCAGTTTGACACCAAATCGGCTACCCACACCTGGTTTAGCCAGCCTGTCACAGGTGTTGCCCAGGGCTGGCCGCTGTCGCATGCTGACAGCTAATAGGAGCCACAGGCGTGAGCTGGATGTCAGGCTTGGGCCATTGGAGGATGGCCCCTTGAAAAGGGAGTAACAGCCATCCTTACCAAAGGTACTACCAATGCCTGACACCCCATACCCCTCAAAGCTAGAGTACAACAGTTCTGGACACGTTGTGAGAAGAAATAAATTGGAGAACTTGGTGACAACTGGCAAGATTAAGGGGAAAATAACAATAGGAGTTCAGAGAATAAATTACCTGGATGGCGTCTCCACGTGATATTGTCGAGACAAGAACACAGAGCGGATCCATTACTCTGGTGATAGTGTGAGATGGCGAAATATGACCGGCCACACTTATAGCAATGGAAATTGAGAGTACGTCATGATAATGATAGAGTTGGAGGCAAGGGGAGACAGGGGAATACCAAGAGAGAAGATACTGGGCAGATTGACATCATGGCATGAAGGATTATCGGTAACAGAAATGACACGAGACAGAGGGCTGTGGACAGGCATGATCACCAACGCCACATGGCATAGACCTCAAGAAGAAATTACGTAAATTAAATAACCTACATTTGCTGGGGGGGGGGCGGGGGTGTTCCCTACCTGTTATTTATCATTTACAATGTTGACCTCAAAACATCACTGTATTTCTTGTAAATATGTGAGAAAAAGTGAGATTTCTGAAAGCATATTGTATTTATTTTATGAGAATTCTTTTCCTTTGTCACATTTGTCAAAATGATTCTCATATCCATTTAAGCATAGAGAGTAGCGCATTCATCTTCCCATTGTCAGAAAAATGCCGGCTCTGTTGTCACGTGTTCAAATTCTCTTCTTTTTTTTTTTTGGTTTCATTGACCTTGACTCCCAGGATGACCCAGTCTGAAATGGATGCCAGGAAATGTCCTGAGAAGTAAAAGATGGCTGACCTGACATTTACCACATCACACATCATGTGCCAATTGGCTTAAAGATATTGGGTTCACATCATAGGCTTAACACACCTCATGGAATGTAAAAGGCTCTATAACTGTTACTTTAATTCAGAGGAAGTTAAGCTACTTTCCAGTGTCTTATAAATCTTCACATTCCGTTTGTGACTGGTCAGGTTTAACAGAAAGAATATTCTCATGACTGGTATTCATGAAATGATTTTCTCTGTCATTAGACATTGATATTGTTTTTTGCAATAATGATTTGATTCTGGACTCTTCCACAGCATCAGCATGTTGGATTTGCTTATGTTTGTATCATTACCATGCACATGTTCATCGTTGGATTTGCTCTTGGTTTAGGTTAGTTTCCACTTGTATTAATCCATGATAGCATGTTTGCTAAATACATTTCTAGAGAGAGAGAGAGAGAGAGAGAGAGAGAGAGAGAGAGAGAGAGAGTGCTTGTGTGCATGCGTGCATGTGTGTGTATGTGTTTATTTGTTGTTGTTTTTTTTTATGGGGGCGGGGGAGGATGGGGGTTTGGTGAGTTTCAAAGAGACTAAGTTACTACAACTGAAGTTTATTGGAAAATTAAGGACATGTGGTAGTGTAAATCTGGAGTACCTACTTCTGAGACTAGTAATGTAATGCTGGGACACTTACTGCTGAGACTGGTAGTGTAATGCCGGGACACCTTCTGCTTCTTAATTTAAATCCTCCCTAGAGTAAGATTTGTTGATGGTCATGTGATTGCAGAGTTGCTCAGACAATTATAGTAGTTTTACCAGCAACTAGTAACGGTAACTATAGCTTTCAATGTTTATGTTGTTTAGTGCGCCTCTAGTCTATATTTTCTTCTTCTCACTTCTGTGAGCGCCAAACAATACTATATGTGTGTATCTATGAACTGTAATACCGGCTATACACCTCAAAGCTTGACTGAATACCTCCACTCCAAAAAATATACAATAGTAGAAATAATCAAGAATCCTACTCTAATGACAGGAAATGGAGCAATCTTTATTTTTCTCATAAAGCTGTTGATCTGGCTGTAAGGTAGTTTTTATATGACATTTAAATAGAGCAACGTGTTATATCAGCTGTGTTTCCAGATAATTGAATAATGGAATCGGAATGATCTTGTATGTTGTTTTGAGTCTGCATTACTGCAATTGGCATGTTGCTCCATGGCGAAGTAGTTACAGATGCAGTTCGTAATATCCTATACCCGCTTTAGAAATACAGCTGTGGGCGATTTGGCAGCAGACCACTTTGTGTTGGTTTTTTTACGAAATAGTATGGGTGCCGGTCGTTCAGAAAGCAATGGCAAACTACTGAACGTAAACTTGCCAAGAGATCACAACAGCTAAAATTTCTGGCGTGGACTGCGACGTCCTGTAAAGGATATGCAACTAAGTAGCATGTAAAACAGACGTAAGAGGTTTGTATGTTTCCTGCTTATAGAAGATGTTTAATCCGTAAGCTAATATTTATTCTCAGATTTATGGAATTAAAGTTCAAATTATGTGAAACCTGGCAGTTACTGTAAATGCAGTAAAAGGTCAAGGTAGTCCAGTAGCACATACTACAATTTGGGTGTAAAGTGATAAGACTTCACATATTCTAGGCTACAACATATGAGACGGGGTGACAAATTCCCTTCCTTGTTGCTTATTCTGTCCAGACAATTTCCTGAAACCTCTGAACACTTTCAGATACCAGTTATTATGAGACTAGGTCGACAAAAGAACCGTAATGTTCTGGGGAAAATAACCCAGCCTCTGCTGGAGATTGACCCTGGACCACTGTCTAACAGGCCAGTGCACTAACCACTAGGCCAGCACAGCTCTCAATAACCATGTATACGGATTTATGTAGGGAGTCTCTGTGGCGAAGTGGTCAAGCCGTTTGACTCGTGCTCCGAAGGTTGTGGGTTCGATTCCGGGCCACGCCCTTCGGTTTACGAGTTAACTGTTTCGGAGACTCCTGTGGGTCGTCGCTAAAAGCTACGGAGTTCGTGCTTTGTGTGACGCTTTCCGTGGTGTGGAAAGAGACCGAGCCATATGGGACCCGGTGCAATGAAGTCGACCCTGTCGACTTTTAAGCGACTTTTTTTTTTACGGATTTATGTTTTCTTATCTGTTTCATGTGTGAGTATGTGAAGAAAAACAATAAACATTTCTACAGCGTTCAGACAACCTAATCAGATCATAATTGTTGTAATGTAATTAATTGATGCTTTTACTTTTCTTTTGCAAGCTGTTTATTTGCACTTGGTAGGTTAATTTCTTTTCCTTTTTTCTTAAGTTTTGTGTGTTAATCAACCAATGTATCTCACTGTGCCATTCTGTCTGCTTATCACCATCAAGTGTCTAGCGAACTGGCATAGGCAGTTATGCTTCTCTGCATCTTGCAGTCTCCAGCAGCAGACATCAGTTCATGTGCTGACACCCTTACATGCCACGACAACTAGCTGTCAAGAAGCTTCTCTCACTGTCTTCCTCTGTCTTTCTTCCAGTTAATCATTCCAGCTAACACAATATATTCCTGTTTTTCTCTTCTCATATTGGTTTGCCGACTGTTGCTGGTAGGCTCAAGGTGATGCAAGCGAAGGCATACCTCAGAGTAGCTGCTGACACAGATCACCCGATGCATGAGGCGCTGTTAAGGCGCCCTCAGTTAAGGGTCAGCGACTGATAAGAGAGAAATCATGGATTTCTCAGGCACAGGATACGATCAGACAGGTGTGCATCTTGGAGAACATTAGGCGAGGAGAGGAGTGGGTCAGAGTGCCAGTGGAGCAGTCAAACTTGTGCAAAGTTATAATCACATTGAGCAGGGAGTGGCCAGCAGGGCCACGGAAGTGGAAATCCAGCAACTAATTCAGAATAATGCTCTCCCAGGTGATGTGATTATATACACAGATGGTTCGGTGTTGAGAGGCAGGAGAAGTGCCTGGGGGTTCTTAGCTTGCTTGCTTGTGTTCATTGGCTTGAGCTCCAACGCGAGGTCCTGTATGTCGGATGAAGGCATCCTGTTGTCCAACATCAGTGTGATGTCATACAGGACTTGAGGTTTGCGTGAGTATCTTTTGTCCCATGTCTGGCTTATTGGTGTGCAGACTGGTGGTTCCTCGCCGTACAGGCAGACACTCTCCGACTTCGGAGGAATCGGCGATCCTACTGACCTTAGCCAGGACCCCGAAGGGACCTGTTGCCCAGGACGCTCGACGAGGACGCGTCAATAGGTCTTGGCCAGTATATAACCCGGCCCTGGTGCCTTGGAAACACCTCTGCGTCCCGGGGTTCTTAGCAAAAGCTAATGGTCGCCGTGTGGTGCAGGAGAGCCTGGCATATGATACCACAACATCTAGCTTAAGAATGGAGGTGGAGGCGGTCAGTGCAGCTTTCCGCTGGATGGAGAATACGGAAACACCTCTGCGTCCCGGGGTTCTTAGCAAAAGCTAATGGTCGCCGTGTGGTGCAGGAGAGCCTGGCATATGATACCACAACATCTAGCTTAAGAATGGAGGTGGAGGCGGTCAGTGCAGCTTTCCGCTGGATGGAGAATACGATACACACACACACACACACATATCGTGATTGTAACTGACTCAGAAAGCATGCTGAGTAGGGTGAGGACAGGCAAGCTTCGTGCAGAGTGGCTTGCTTCGCTTCGGAAGTCACGGGTGACAAGCATCGTCTGGATCTTTTCTCCGGGGCATATTGGTGTGCTGGGGAATGAACAGGCGGACAGATTGGCTGGCTCTGCAAAACTTGGTGGAGTATTGATGCATGATAGGGAAGACGTGGTTGCGGCCTTGTGGGAGCACGTGTACACCTCGGAGGAGCAAATGGATTACCATGGTCTGGCAAGAATGCGACAGCGAGGAGTGACGAGGGGATCTGGCTGACGATCGAAGCTCAGAGGAAAGGCGAGACGGACATATAATCAGATTGCTACCGATATTATTAGTGTTGGAACTCTTCGCTGGCTGCTGAGGATGGGGACGGAGTGCTTATAGGAATGCCCCGAAAGCTGTGATGTCGGTTCCTAAATCAATCAATCTTCTCATAATGGGGCCAAAAATTATGGCTGCCTCTGTCTGATGTTTGTGATAAGTTGTCTCTGTATCTTTACCTCTTTCAAAACATTTAGATTACTCAGTTTGGCTGTGCAAAGAATTTTCAGCATTCTTCTGTAAAACCACATTTTGAGGTTTCAATTGATTTTTCTTTTTTGTTTGTTTACTAATTGTCCAGAATTCACAGCCAAATGTTAAAATTGTTTCTATTAATATGCAAGAAGTGTTCACATTTTTCATGCATTCAAATGCTTTTTGTTGTCTCTGTAGCATAAATACTGATCTAATTTTATGTCATTAGTCCTTACTATTGATTAAGGAATGATGTACCTACATGTCATTTTATTTCCTTCTCATATGTTGATTTTATTTTTTTTTTATTAATATTTTATATTTTAAATATTAGCTTCCTGAGATTATGTTTATGTACGTAAGTTTCTGACCACATGTTATATGTTATATGTTATATTACCACATTTGTCTCACAAACAGGGCCCATACCTTTTATTGTAGTCGGAGAAATTTTTCTCCAGGCTCCAAGGGCTGCTGCTATGAGTTTATCCTTGGCTTTTAACTGGGTGTGCAATTTTATCCTATTGCTGACATTCCCATTCTTGAAGGTGAGTAGAAGTTTTACATTCAAGTAACTATGAAACAGTACAGGTCCTTTTTACTTATGAATGGAAATGTATTTTTCCTCGTTTGCTTTAGGATTATTAAGTCTTATTTATGTTTGACTGGCAGCTTTCTGTCATGACAGACGCCATTTTATAAAATGGAGTTATACCTCTCCTTAGCACAAACATTTATGTTTATGACTAAGTTATTTAAGGTATCTTTTTTTTAAATCAAAACTAGCTTGGTTATAAATATCATCTTCATCTTATACTGCTTCATAATGGAGCCTGGTCCCTCAGCCATCCCATGTCGTGTCGTCTCTATCCTTGGCCATTTCTAGTTGTCCATTCCATGAATTTCTCACACTTCTCATCATTGTCATTTCTTGTTGTCCATTCCACGTATTTCTCATGCATCTCATCATTGCCACTAACGCGCTTCTCCATTTGTTTTCTGGTCTTCCAACAGTTACTGGAATGTGTCAGGTTCTCTCCATCAGTTTGTTCTGGAGGTTTTCTTGGTGAAATCAGGCTAGTTAGTAATCTAGACTCATTTAACCTTCACTCTCGTTTCTTGACATGCTGAATTATTTTTCTGTTCTTTTCTGAAGCCTTGTTCATGATTGGTTGGATTTTGTGACTAAAATTTTCTGTGACCATGCTTACCTCTGACGACATGTTTGCTAAGTTAGGGCTTCTGTTCTTTCCTTTTCATATGGGCCCACATGTGATTTTTTTTTTTTAAACCAGGAAAAGAAAAAAAGTTACCAGCAATAAAAACTTGTTATCCTGTACAAATAAATATTTAAACATTAGCCCCAAATAGCGATCCTCCATTCTTTACGAAATAACATATAATGGTGAAGACAACTGTATTTGGAATAGGTACATTTCATTTTCAACTCTATGGGGGAAACAGATCAGTGGTGCTTTACGAATTAGTTAGTTGAATATCCTTACAGGACTTTGCAGTAACTTGAGGACTTAGAACCTGATGAGGAGTTGGTACAAGTGCCAACAGAGTTCTGTACATACTTTTCTGTACATCCAACTAGACAGGAAATGCAGACAAAAAAAATCCAGCTGCTGTAGAGGTGGAAGTACAGACTCTGATCTTCGAGAATTCGTTAGAGGATGATGCGGTCATTTACACGGATGGGTCGATCGTCCGAGGAGTGAGAAGTTCATGGGTTTTTACGGCTCAGGACGGAGGGAAAACTGTGAAAGAAGAGTCTGGCGCTTTTGCTTTGACCACAAGTAGCCTGACTATGGAAGTCAAGGCAGTAAGTAAAGCAATAACATGGCTAGAGATACAGACATTCAATCGGGCATGTGTCCTTAGTGACTTAATGAGTATGCTCAGGATGATAGAGATGATGTGGGTCCGAAGAGAATGGCTGCTGTCTCTGGAGCGGTCTTGGCTGGCATAGATTAGTTTCATCTTCGTGCCAGAGCATGCGGGTGTGCAAGGGAATGAGCAGGCTGACAGGCTTGCAGGTGGGGCTACTGTGGAAGGCGGACGAGCCATAGACCAGGCAGACATTCTGAATGCTCTACGAGAAGTAATTCGTTTACGAGATCCAAGCGATGACTGTGAATCTACAACCATGGTCAGGCTGCAAGAACAGCAAGTTAAAAGAGGCGTGGACAAGCAAGAACAATACGCAGGAAGCCATAGAAGAGTAATAAACCAACACAGAACTGGTGTCGTTAGCCGCTACACACTGCGGGATTTACTGAGGAGGGGATCCGAGCACTTATGGACAGAATGATTCGATGTGCAATGAGGATGATCTGTCGACTAACTAACTAACTCACTCACTCACTCACTCACTCACTCACTCACTCACTAACTAAACTCAACCAACCAACTAACTAACCAACTAACCAACTAGCTAGCTAACTAACTAACTAACTAACCAACTAACTAATCACCTAACTAACTAACTAGCTAACTACCTAACTAACTACCTAACTAACTAACTAACTACCTAACTAACTAACTACCTACCTAACTAAACTAACTAACTAACTAAACTAACTAACTAACTAAACTAACTAACTAACTAAACTAAGTAACTAACTAACTAAGTAACTAACTAACTAACTAAGTAACTAACTAACTAACTAACTTAGTAACTAACTAAGTAACTAACTAACTATGTAACTAAGTAACTAACTAACTAAGTAACTAACTAACTAACTAAGTAACTAACTAACTATGTAACTAACTAACTAAGTAACTAACTAACTAACTAAGTAACTAAGTAACTAACTAACTAACTAACTATGTAACTAACTAACTAAGTAAGTAACTAACTAACTAAGTAACTAAGTAACTAACTAACTAAGTAACTAACTAATGAACTAACTAACTAACTAACTACCTAACTAACTAACTAAGTAACTAACTAACTAAGTAACTAACTAAGTAACTAACTAACTATGTAACTAACTAACTAAGTAACTAACTAAGTAACTAACTAACTAAGTAACTAACTAAGTAACTAAGTAACTAACTAAGTAACTAACTAACTATGTAACTAACTAAGTAACTTACTAACTAAGTAACTAACTAACTAAGTAACTAACTAACTAACTAAGTAACTAACTAACTAAGTAACTAACTAACTAAGTAACTAACTAAGTAAGTAACTAAGTAAGTAACTAACTAACTAAGTAACTAACTAAGTAACTAACTAAGTAACTAACTAATTAACTAAGTAACTAACTAATTAACTATGTAACTAACTAACTAAGTAACTAACTAACTAAGTAACTAACTATCTAACTAAGTAACTAAGTAACTAACTAAGTAACTAACTAACTAAGTAACTAACTAACTAACTAAGTAACTAACTAACTAAGTAAGTAACTAACTAACTAAGTAACTAACTAAGTAACTAACTAACTAACTAAGTAACTAACTAACTAAGTAACTAACTAACTAAGTAACTAACTAAGTAACTAACTAACTAACTAAGTAACTAACTAACTAAGTAACTAACTAAGTAACTAACTAACTAAGTAACTAACTAACTAACTAAGTAACTAACTAACTAAGTAACTAACTAACTAAGTAACTAACTAACTAAGTAACTAAGTAACTAACTAAGTAACTAACTAACTAAGTAACTAACTAACTAAGTAACTAACTAACTAACTAAGTAACTAACTAACTAAGTAACTAACTAACTAAGTAACTAACTAACTAACTAAGCAACTAACTAACTAAGTAACTAACTAACTAACTAAGTAACTAACTAACTAACTTTGCAGTCAACATCAGCGTTTTTTGCTGTTGTCATCTCTTGGCACGTTTACGTTCAGTAGTTTACCATTGCTTTCTGAAAGACCGGCACCCATACCATTTTGTAATTTAAAAAAACAAACAAACAAAACAAAAACAAAGCAATGCTGTCTGCTGCCAAATCGCGTACAGCTGTGTTTCGAATGCGGGTATACGTGATAACGAACTGTGTTAGTAACACCATCGCCACGAAGCAGGCGGTCCTTTATGAAGCAGATGAAAATTGTTAATTTATTCGAGAAAAGGGACATAATCATTCTAGACTCTATGGGCATGTTGTGCGGAGCATTGAACTGTACATGTAGTGACAACTGCAAGCCTGATAGTTACAGAACGAGAGGAAGGCAATGAGATGGCAGAATACCTGGATTGTCTGGCCATGTTGCTTATTTGAAAAAATAGCACATCATGGTGATCATGACTCTCATGTAAGATGGGGAACCTTAATTGTTTAGGCAAAACATAATGTATCCAGATCTTTTTTCCATATACAGTGAAAACACTTAGATATTTAGAAGATATGAGAGGAGTCACCATCAGGGGACGTAACATCAACAACATTAGAAATGCGGCTGATATTGTATTGATTGTAGGCAATGAACATGATCTGCAACATTTAGCAGATGCACATAGTGAACAACGTGGGTTAAAATTAAATTGTAAGAAGACACAGATTATGGTCGTCACTATGAAGAAGGAAATACCACAATGTAATATACAGGTAAATGGAAATATTCTTAAACAAGTGAATCGGTGCAATTATCTCGGAACAGTCATAACAACTGATGGGAGGTGCCATGAACAAGATTAGAACAAGAATCGCAATAGCGAAGTTAGTCTTTTTGCAAGATATAACACATATTGACCAATAAAAATATGTCAGTTGCAGTGAGAATAAGAGTGTTGAAGGGCTATATAGTACCTGTACATGTGTATGGATGTGAAACGTGGACAATGAGCAGACTAGCTGAAAAACATCTAATGGCAGTTGAAATGTGGTTTCTGAGGAAAATGCAAAGAACACCATGGACAGACAGCCGAAATAGCTCAGTTGGGAGAGCGTTAGACTGAAGATCTAAAGGTCCCTGGTTCAATCCCGGATTTCGGCAATATCCGACGGCCGGCAATTTTTTCTGGCCGAGTGGCTAAAATGCTTGACTCTCATTCGGGAGACCTGGGTTCGATCCCTCGGTAAGGTGTGGGATTTTTTCTGTCGGGGGCAAAAAGAAAATCCTAACCTGCACAGTTCGCGGCGACTGCATTAGCCAGGCGGCCTTAATTCGTCAGGCTCAAAGACCCCTGTGCCATACACCGCAAGGTACTATATTGGCAGTAAATGACAGTTGTTATGACCATGGACAGACAGAAAAAGCAATGAGCAAGTCCATAAACTGATTAGAGAAATGAGACTTAGACAGTCAGCATTTTTGGGCACGTTACACAATGACAAAAAAAACTAGATAACTTGGTGAGAGCTGGTAAGATTGAGGGGAAAAGAACAAGGAGAAGGCAGAGAAGTAAATACCTGGATGTTTTGGTCACGTGGCATAGTTGAGAGAAGAACACGGAGCTGATCCACGACTCTGGTGATCGAGTGAGAATCTGAATTATCGGCATGGCGCATGATGATGATGATGTATATAAAATATTTTTAATATGATTTTTTCACTTATTATTCATGTTGGATATCACAATTATTTGCGCATACATATTCAGTAACATGAATTTACATACTTAGCCTACATGGTTTAAATTTTCTTTTTCACATAGGATGGACTGGAAGAGTTTGTGTACCTTCTTTTCTCAGTTGTCCTTACCCTTGCAATTGTTTTCATCTTCTTCTTCGTGCCTGAGACAAAGAACAAATCATTTGAGGAAATTGCTCACTCCATTACCCTTGGTGGAAGAGCTAAAGGCAAAGGAAAATCATATGGTATAAACAGCAATGAAGAAAGTGTACCAATGAACCCTATGAAAGTATGATCGGCCCTACTTAGAATAACTGTAATTAAATAATATTCAGTCTTAGTGTTTGCTTAATGTTTTAGTTTTGGTGAGTGCATTAAACTTGTGAAGTTCTGGCATTAGTACTTAATTTAAAACATAACCAAAGAAAATGGCATTTTTAAATGTACAAACACAGTTTTTGAAAAGCTCTTGGATTGATCTTCCATGCACATGGAAAATGTTTTACAGAAACTCTTGATGCATTTTTGTGACCTAACAAATATTAATAAATGCTGGGATTGATTGCAATGTCCGGTAAAGAACATGCAGTAAACATAACTCATATTGATGCAGATTTTAGTCTTTAACAGTTAGTAAACTTTAACTTTATTTCTGCCCACCTTCGTTAACCCATTTGTATTGCTGTTATGCAGAAATGAAAAATTATTTTTGAAATATTAGTAAACTGAAATATTACATAATTTCTGTGATCAAGTAACAGTAGTCGGTATATACATTATTTGTATATAATGTTTAGATAAAAATACGTACCACTGAAAGTAGTTATATATCAAAAAGGAAACCCACGTTTTGAGGTGCTAGTAGGGTAATCACATTTGTATTGATACATCCTTGAATCTGACTCTAAGAATAAAAGTTGCTTTCAATTTGGGAGGCAAAGGAAGAAAGAAAGCTTTGGTTCATAGTAATGCACCCATGGCTCATCTCCTGGCACATCTTGATGGAGAAAAGCATCTCCTTCACTAACATGACGGTCCAAATGCTCCTGACAAATGGTCTGCGGTATACATTTGCCATCATTGGAAAGCTGTCTTAGAATCCATTTGCTACGCACTTTCCTATAGCTGAGTTCGTCGTGGACAATTTTGTACCATGCATATGCTGAAAATCCATGACCATTTCATCAATAGTGAGTCGCCAGTTGCTATGGGCTAACTGCTGTTTCACTTTGCCAGTTGCCACACTTGCAGGTTTCCCACTACGCGGTTCAGCAATGACATTTTGTCTTCCATTTAGAAATACTTCTATCCATTCACACACTCTCCTTTGATTCCAACAAGCTTCTCCATGCTAACCCACAAGTCGCCTGTAGATTGTACAAGGTTTCACACCCTTTGACCACAAACAAATAAACGAATAACGTTTCTTTGTTCTGCCACAGTGCAAGTCGATAATGAGGCAGCCATTTTGTTATCGCTATTGTGCATGCGCAACCTGCTCGATCCTCCCAACTCCTACATTGGGTATTGATTAAGAGCCAGTTTGTGTCCTTAAATAAGATGTTCTGCTGTCCATACTCTTCTACGCACCTTATAATACCTTAAGACTTTTCCTCTTTCTACTTTAAGTTACAGGAGTATCTTTGATACCACAGAAACATGTCAGAGCTTTTATGTACCAAAACAGTGTTCTCAAAATGTATGTTGCATTAATTAATTGGTTTAGCCATTTAAGTTGAATGAAAAGGTGAAAGGTGAGGTTTATATTGTCAATAAAGGTTTGTCTTGTAAACGGATGAGAGTATGTTTGAGTTGTGCTCTAGTTGCACGAATAGTCATTGTAAAAGCGCAAATGCTGAAGATGTTTTATCTCTTGATAAGTTTATTATTTTTTTACGTGAGACATAACCAAAACGGATTATTTTGTCTGTGCAAAAGGCCAGAGCATTACATATATCTCACTATGCTAATAACAGTGTATCACAATCTAAAACCGTCAAAATATTATTCTGAAGAAGAACTGCACAGTTGTAAGTCCAGGCTATAATTGATGAGTTAATAAATGCAAATTTCTTTCATTGTCACATAAATCATGATACAGTGTATATTTGGTTTTACTCCTGTTGGAGCTGTATGTGCATAGTTTCGCCGTGTTGATGTTTTGTGTGAAGTGTAAGTGTTTGCACTTAAAGAATTGTTCCTCCATGTGTGTGTGTGTGTGCATGTGTATGCGTGCATGCATGTGTGTATGCATGTGTGCGTGCATTCATGTATGTGTGTGTGAGTATTTGTGCACTGACACATCTACAATAATCATATGAACAGAATTGCTGTATGAGTTTATATGTGTACCACTACATTGTACAAGCCTATTCATTAATTTGTATCAGCATCATCATGTTGTTTGATGAATGACACTTATAATAATGTCTCTCCACAACCTGTCACTTCCTGTTTTTTGTCAGTGATCACTCTACAATTTGATACCCTACACTGTTTAGTTTACTTTAGTTTAGTCGACGGATCAACATCATGGCACACGGGTGTAACCCATAAGTGCTCCGTTCTACGCCTAACTCAAGCCTGAGCCCGGAGAATCTCAGCTCAGTGCACGATCTCCGTAGCACCGGTGAGGATCCTGAAATACTTTGGGTAGATTTTTAACTCGAAATTTTTCCCGGGTAGCGCCATTAGGCACCTCTTTTCGATTTCCAACTGCCACTGGATTTTTTATGTGCGCAACAATACACACGGCGTCCGATCTCACTACCCAGAGACCAGGGGAAATAATGTTACTAGAAGTCCACGTGAAAAAATCCCGGGGCTTGAACGGGCTTGGCGGACACCATACCTCGAGACCACTCAGCCCCCTGATACCCAACAATGGTGATATCCATCCAGTATGTTCTCTTCTTGTTCACCTTGACATATTCTTCAGTTTTAGTTTCCTACTGCTATCATGCATTCCAGTTTTCATTTTCTTGTTTAATTTACAAACCATTTTTAACTTTTCATTATCATCATATTCATTTGCTTCTCTTGCACAACCACATTCTGGTCCCAGTGTGTACATGTAGTTAGTGTTTATATTTTCAAAGTCATTGAATGTTTAAAATTTATTTTTCCCCACCCCTTCAGATGTTTATCTTTTTGTATAGTATATTTGTTTTGCTATTAATTATTGCTAGTTGTGATATTTCACTTATTATTCCTATGCTATGGTTTCATTACTGTTAGTACTTACTCAGTAACTGTTCATTATGTTTTTGCTATGGTTTATTTTATAGTTACCTTTGTAAGTTATGAGTACTATGAATATTGGCTTTATCATAATTGCTTTAAATTATATTTTATATTGTATAATCAGACTTTTATGAGAAAACTATTAAATCTGCTCATTGCTTCTGTCGAATTCATTATAATCGGAAATTGCCATATGAATGTGTAAACTGATAAAAAAAAGCAATACTTAGTTATATATAGTGATAAATGTACAAACTGTCATATTCTTCAATAATCTTTCATTTGTTTATGCATTGCTATAATGGACACATAAAGTTATCAGCCCCTTTCAGTGGTGAGTGAACATTATTAAATGTTTCAATTCCTCTTCTTCTTTTGTTTGCTTGAAATAAATTGTCTACATCAGTAATTTTGTCTCTTGTATAAACTTCACTGTCTTGTTTAGTTAATTCAATGGCCCATGGTTATTCTTCCACTGATATTTCTCTAGGTAGTTACTGAATTCTTTCTCCGTAATCCCGTTTGTCACGCAGAGTCTCGTAGCGGGAGCGAGCTGGAAGCGGTTCGTCCCCTGCTGGTGACTTGCGGGACACTGAGCCGGCCGCTCAGAAAGCAATGGCAAACTACTGAGCGTAATCTTGCCAAGAAATCAACAGACATCTGAAAGATGCTGCTGTTGACAGCGATGTCCTGTAAAGGATATGCGAATTTAAAAAAAAAAAAAGTTACTGAATTACACAAGATTATTAATATAAGAATAAAATGTGTTTGGAGAGCAGATTTTTATGGCTTGTCCACATGGCATGGTCGAGACAGGAACACTGAGCTGATCCACGACTCTGGTGATCGAGTGAAATGGCGAGTCATGACTTTCCGGCATGGCACATGATGGATGGATGTATGTGTTTGTGTGTGTGTGATGTTTACAGGAGAAGCTGAAAATATCTTTTTTTGCGCTCGCTCGCTTTGAACTCTAGCGTAGTCCATACACACAATTTATAGTAGTGATGGACTGAATTTTGTGTGAGGGTTAGCTTTCCCTATTAACAGTGTCCCTCGCCAACAGGCGAACCCACTCCAACTTCAGAAGTACTTGTAATTTAGTCCCCAAGTCAAGGACGATAGGTGAACATTTTAGTCCAGCTGTCTGGTGTAAGGGTTGAACCCCTAACCTCGGCATCAGCTCACCGGATGTTTAAGAATACGCGCTCTTACCCATTCGACCATGCTGACCTAAAACAATATGTATAAGCTAAGGAATGTTAATTTAGGTTCAAGAATAATGATGTCACTAACAACTCTCTTTAAGCTCAATATTTACTGTCTTTATTAAACTTGTGCTTGACTGCAGTCATTATGAACATGTTGACCAAGAGCAATTGCTGATTAGCCACAAGTGGACACCTACGGATATATATATACCTTAGGATATATCAGTGATGTTCACAATGGCATTCACCCATCTAGTCTTTCTGTATCACAATGCATTGGTAATTCAGCACCTCTGTGCCCATCTTACATATTTGTTGCTGCATGCATTGTTAATACATTTGTAGTATCTTCTTGTAAGCATTGACATTAATTCCAGAATCTCTTTTGAAGTGCAACCTACCTAGTAATAGTATATCTCCACGTAAATATTACGCTTGTCTACCACGTAACAATTTTATTTCAATTTGTCATCGCTATCTATCCTTAACACAAACTTGTACTACCAGTGTAAATCAACTGTAAATTATCATGCGGCACTTATTTTTACATCTCTTATGTGTTTTAGTACATTTATTGAAAGCAGTATGTCTGTCCCTGTAAGGCAACGGTTGCTATCTTTCATGTGTTATATGATTTACTTAGCCTGCGTATCACGTGACACCAGCAAAGACCCCTGGTAAACAGCATTAGAAGCATTTATGCCATGGTTTCCTAAAGAAAGGCATGCCCCATGTTCAACAAGTGACAGAAATGTTCATCCGGTGATATATGCGAGAAATGTCGCAAGGACAGAAGCACGGCTAAATCTGTGCATCCACAGTACAGTCGACTGGTCAAAGGTTGTAGACGGAATCTTTGTCTTGGTTTTATTAAAGATACCTTTATATTATACCAATGGCTCAGCAGGTCACAGACTGGCGGAATAGAATAGGTCTACAAGTAGGCTAAGAGAATTGTGATTGGTTGACCAAGGAATGTGGCTGTCATGGAAAATGTGATTCCTGTCATACATATTCAGGTTTGGACTATAGATGGGTCAGGCCTGGCTATACCTCTAAATCAGTGCTAATAAATGGCATCTGTTACATAAGAAGGGGTGTAAGATTAAAGGAAGCAGATTTATTAGCGGATGGTCATGGCTAGGTCATGTAGAGGATGCCATTTACCGTGTCTGTGCTTTTGAAGACATAATTCATTCATTCAGTAGCATGTCCTTTGCAGAACCTCGCTCCCATAACAACCTTCAGGAAAACCTCTCGATCATAAGCAAGATGTCCCGCGTCCGATACACCCATCTGGAGATCATCCGCCACATCCTGCACCCATCTTCTCTTTGGCCTTCCTCTTCCTCTCTTCCCAGGCATATACCCCTCCATTATTGTTCTCTCCAAACTTTAGTGACGTTTCAAGTGACCAAAATATTTCAATTTTCTTTGTTTTATCGTCTTTAATAGCCAACCTTCTTCAATATTCAGCTCTTGAAGTATGGATGCATTTGTTCTTTTCTTTACCCAAGATATTCTTAGAACTCGTCTATAACATTTATATTCAAAGGCATTTATGCGCTGTTCAGCTTGTTTAGTAAGTGTCCAGGTCTCACAGGCGTAATGGGAAAGATGCATGTTCTTAAAAATGTAATTTTTGTAGTTCTGTCTGTCCCATTCCATAATTTATTCAGTTGTTTTAGTCTTTGAAGAGCAACTGATAGTCGTCGTTTAATTTCTTTCATTGTGTCACTATTGTTGGTAATCAATGACCCAAGATATTCAAAATTTTCCACCACCTCCAATTTTTCCTCATTAATATATATTTCTTTCTCCATAGTGGTTTTATCTGTATGCATTATCTTTGTTTTTGCCATGTTAAGATATAAGTTGTGATTCTCAATATTCAATTGGGCTGAGGCTATTAGGTTTTCTATACCAGTCTGTGTTGTGGATAGCAATACTGTATCATCAGCATACAGAATCTCTGGTATGTCATAACCACCGATATTTAGGGCATCATATAGCTCCCTGTTTATATCATCTCTTACGTTTCTCATTATATTTTCGGCGTACAGGTTAAACAAATAGGGGGACAGCACACACCCCTGACGGACTCCTTGCTTGATGTCAAACCAATCTGATGTCTCACCATCTATTCTAACCGCTGCTTGTTGGTCTAGATAGAGCATTCTTATGAGTTGTATTACATGTGGTGGAAAGCCTATATTCCTCATGATTTCCCAAAGTTTCTGATGTTGTACACAGTCAATTGCCTTTGAATAATCCACAAAACATGAGAATAGGTTTACATTAAATTCTCTGCACTTCTCTATTATTAAACGCATATTGAGAATGTGATCTCTTGTTCCTCTTCCTTGTCTAAATCCAGCTTGAACCACGTTAATTTCTTCTTCCATTTTCTTACTGAAGTCTTCCCATTATGATTTTTAGTAGAAGTTTACTTGCATGACTGATCAGGGCAACAGTTCTATAGTTGGTGCATAATTTCAGGTTGCCCTTTTTTGGTATTGGAATGAAGATAGTTCTCTTCCAATCTTTTGGCCATATACCATATTTCCATATCTTTTTACATAATGCGTGATAGATTTGTATGCTTTCTTCTCCTCCCGCTTTAATTAGCTCAGCTGGTATCTCATCACATCCAGGTGATTTACCATTCTTCAGGTTCTTTATTGCCCATGCAATTTCATCTAATGAGGGTTCAGGTTCTGTCTCTGCTGTCGTTGGCTCATGTATCTCATTCATATCCTCACTGTCACTCATATCATACATTCCACTGCAGTACTCCTGCCATCTTTCTAGAATATGTCTAAATTCAGTTAAGGTATTCCCATCTTGTCATAGATAACATTCAATTGAGATTAAACATTTCTTATCAATAACTTCATTTGTTTGAACATTTCGTAATCTCTTCCAGTCTTATGATATTGCTCTATTCTGGTACAGCAATCTTGTATATATTGATTTTTGTCCTTTCTTGTGTTCTTTCTTATTTCTCGAGTTAAAGATGTATACTTCATCCTGCTGTTATCGGATTCACCTACTTTCTGTTTCAGTTCCCTTCGTTGTTTTATTAATTCTAATGTGTCTGATGTAATCCATGGCTTAAGTTGCTTTTTCTTGGTCGGAATTACATCTTTGGCTGCAATTATCAAGATATCTCTAGCTTGTACTGCCAATTCATCAGGTGTCATTTCCTCTTGTACAGACATCAAGACCCCAAAACGATTCCTAACTTCTACGGTGTATGCATCTGGTATGTTTGTGAGATCAAAACGAAGTTGCCTTGGTCCTCGGGTAAGCTTTTTGAGTTTTAATTTCAGATCTGCTTCTAATAACTGATGATCTGTATTACAGCCTTCACTTCGTAGGGTTTTTGCAGATGTTATGCTTGGTCTCCATCTTCTTTGTATTAAAATATAATCTATCTGGTTTTTTTGGTAATACTGTCCGGGGACTTCCATGTGAAGAGTCTTCTTGGGTGTTGTTTGAAAAGTGTGTAAAAAGACATAATACCAGATAACAACTGGATAAACATACCAGCAAACCTCCAGCCATTGTCCCACTTCATTATCACACTTGGTGGAGTTTGTGTCAATGAAATTACCGTCGCTTTTGTTTCAGACATGCATATAATGAAAATTCTAATAAGTGACATTATCATCTACACGGATGGGTCAGTCATTCATTATTTGCCAAATGCATAGACTTTCTTATCTCATTGTGGAGGGAGAACGATCAGAGTGGAGAGAAGTGTTTTTGCTGTGACTACAGGCAGTACGACCATGGAGATCATCGCTGTGATGGCAACGATGTCTTCGCTGGAGACAAACAACCACTCGTATTTACACTCACAGCAATACATGAATGTGATTTAGGGCACAGACGATGCCTGCTTATTAATCAATACAGGATTGGAACTGCCAGCTGCTATGTGCTGACAGAAATGGTGAGATTGAGAACCCAGACAAGAGTCACATAGACACCTAACTATATCACATGAATGTGTCTATCAAACTGAGGCCCAGAAAATACATATCCAGAAATGTCACGCCAGAGTGTTAGGCCAAGAACAGTGGGTAACAACTACATTTTGAAAATACAGTTAACTGAAAAGTACTGAAAAGAAATAAGGAAGTTGCAATTATGAATAAAAGAAGCTTATGTCACAAAATAACTCATATTTTGAACTTTCCTGCGGAAAACCTGCACATGAAAATATCTGGTAGAAATATAATTTAAAACTGAAGTCAACAAGCCCGAATGAATAAGAGTTCGTTACCTTCTGTGTGTGCTTATATTGAGGTCACGGGTTCAACACCTACACCGGTCAGCTGGAATAAAATGTTGACTTCTTGTCCTTGACTTTGGGACGTAAATTACAGATACATCAGATTCCAGTGGATTCGCCTGATGGCTATAGATACTGGTAATAAGACAAGACAGTCCACATACACACACCAGTCCAGTGCCGTCCCATTAGTGGCAACTAGTAGACTAGTAGTAGTAGTAGCAGTAGCAGCAGCAGCAACAACAACAACAGCAGCAGCGCGTAAATGGACTACGCTTTGAGTTCAAAGCGTGCGAACACAAACAAATAATTATTTAGAACATGGAAATTGACTGACTGATTTAAATATTGAGCACAATCCACTACTGGCAACGCTGATCGTATGCTGATATGAACCTACGGCCTATCTACGTTAATGTGGATTGACTGATTTAAAACCAACTACAAAGATAGAAATAAACATAGACTAGGTTTACAACCGTAATTATCACCGATGAATGTCTAAAATTGGGAAGAAAGTTGTGAGTAACTTAGACATATAAAATGTTTGTATTTGTTATGTATGTTATTTTCTCCAGACAGTCTCTATTCATACCGTTGTGCTGTGTCTTGTTGTTGAATTATTTGTTGCTGATACGTATCCTAAGTGTGGTGCTGTTGATGAGCATGTCATCCAGCTGGATGTTAACATCGTGTATAGAAATGCATCCACTATTCTGTCTGTTGTGTGTATTTAAGAATAATAAAGAATATATACTGGAACCAAGTAGCAGCAATTAAAATGGGAAATAAAGAGGGTAGTTACGAACAGATAAAGCTAGGAGTACGACAGGGGTGTGTCTTGTCACCCGATCTCTTCTCCCTATATAGCGAAGTAATAATGAGAGCGATCAAAGAGAAGCCAGGAATACTAATCGGAGGATATAATATAAACAATATACGCTATGCAGATGACACAGTATTGGCGGCGGATAATGCAACAGACCTACAACAATTATTGGACACTGTAGTATCAGAGAGTGCACAGAAAGGACTCTCCTTGAATATCAAGAAAACAGTAACAATGGTGATATCAAAGACAATGGGGACACCAAAATGTGACATAGAAATAGAAGGGGAAATTCTTAACCAAGTGGATAATTTTAAATACCTAGGGGCACTTATAACATCGGATGGAAGATGTACAACAGAGATTAAAAGCAGAATAGGGCAGGCAAAAGCTGCATTTAAGAAAATGAAGAGCATCTTATGCAATAAGTCGCTATCAATGAATGTAAGAAAGAGAGTGCTAAAAAGCTATATAGAACCAGTTTTGCTGTATGGCAGCGAATCTTGGAATGTAAACGAACAAATTAGGAAGAACATAGAAGCAACAGAGATGTGGTTTTTAAAACGAATGTTACGAATTCCTTGGACTGCCAGAGTAACTAACAACGATTGCCTGAAAGAGGCTAATGAAACTAGAACACTATATACAACCATAAGAAAGAGACAAACAGCTTTCTTTGGTCATGTGATGAGAAGAGAGGCATTGGAGAACACCGTGACAACTGGAAAGATGGGGAAGAGAGGCAGAGACAGACCAAGAGAAATGATGCTGGACGGATTGAGACGGTGGCATGGAGGAATATCATCAGCAGAGTTGATCCAGAACACCAAAGACCGAGATCTGTGGAGAGTCATGAACGCCTACGCCAGCCGGCAAGGCACTTGATGATGATGATTCTGTCATGTTATCTTACACCGATATAAAGCGTGACCTTATTTTGGCTTTTCATTAAAATTATTTAGCTCCGATAAAGGAGTTAGTGAAAAGTGGATCAACTTCATTGCACCGCATTGTATCCCACACGACTCAATCTTCATTCCGCAGAGCGACCTGCCAAATCGTCTCATAGAGCACGAACCTCAGAACACCAGCGACGACCCACCGAACCTCTGAACGAAATAATCCCAAGAGACAGGCAACTTGACAATTTGTCCACAAAGACCAATCACCCCCACCCCCATACCCACGCCCACCCCCATTTAGTTCAGTTCGGCTTGATAGTATTTTATATTTGTGAATGTAGTGCCTCTAATCACATTTACACTGCCTTAATCATAGTTATCTGCAAATATTTTACAATAAACTGGAGGAATAACGGAAAGGAATATAGTTATAATGTTTATGAATATGATGAGAATATAACGTGAATTAAATTAGAAGGCGCACAGTATGGTTATAAGAAGGTATGTGTGTGTAAGTCTTTGAAATATTTATATCCATTTGTAAATGCATATTTGGAATAACACTTTAAAGTCTTCATAAATATAAAGTGTGTGTGTGTGTTGTGATAACTCTGTATTGACATGCCTGTACATGTGTGATGTGAATCAAACATGTGTCCATAACTAATGGTGTACACCTGTAGCTCTGTTTTGGGTGTGCCATTAAATATACCAGTTTTCAGAAAGAAACTACATGACTTTGTGTTTGTGAGTGGGTCTGTCTGCCCTACTAAAGAGGTAAATATACTGTGCGAAAAGAAAAGCTAGAGCTGTGCTGACATAGAGATAACTTTGTTTGCATATCATGTGGCCCTCAACTCCATTAATTACTTTTTCATCATTGTTCTCTTGGTGTCTGTATTCCAAATGTGTCTTTGAAATACAATTTTGTTATCAATTTGCCATTGACCAACAGTGAATTCCTTAACTCTTCAATGATTATTGTCTATTCGCATTTCTCCAATTCTGTGACCTGCAGTTTTATTGTTCGCGTCAATACTTCTGCAGTTTTACTGTTGAATCACGTAATTTGTCTCCATCAAATTTGTCATCACTTTCCATTTTGACCTCGCTAGTATTTTCAACTATGCATTCCACGTGATCTCCTAGAAAGTCATACTTTCTACTGTCACTGTCATTTACTGCCAATAGAGTACCTTGCGGTGTATGGCAGAGGGGTCTTTGAGCCTGAGGAATTAAGGCCGCCTGGCTAGTGCAGTCGCCGCGAACTGTGCAGGTTAGGATTTTCTTTTTGCCCCCGACAGAAAAATATCCCACACCTTACCGAGGGATCGAACCCGGGTCTCCCGAATGGGAGTCCGGCGTTCTATCCACTCGGCCAGACGCTCCTCGGATACTTTCTGCAAACACTGATAATGTCACTGAGCACGGCATTTATGTCTACCATGTCTTTCGCTGGCCGGTCTCCCTGGTCGAGGGGTTAGCAGCTTTCTCAGTAACCCCGAATTCTCTCGTAGGTTGACGTGAGCGCACGAGAATTGGAAGCGGTTCGAGTCGCGCCAGTGTCTAATGAGAGTATGGAGCCGGTCGCTCAGATCGCTGGCGCTGCATCTTATTCATCAATTTCCCACCTGACCGCGCCAATATTTCCAATTCGCCATTCAGCATCATCAGTTACATTTTCATCTGTCCTTCCATCTGCAGCTATGCCTATGCTCTCTTGGATTTGATCTGAAATTGCATTTTGAGGTACATCAGTATTATCGTCATCATTTTTTTTCATTTTACATTGCAACATCTTCAACTTTCCGTTCTAGAGTATCTGATAAAGAGTCACTTCTACAGACTACTCCGGAGTTTCTGCACTCTTGGTTTCTTTCTGCCACATTGTTTCTCTGTCCTTCGTATTTCTTTCTCTTCACGACTTTTTCATTTCACATCACCAATAACTTCAATCCTCCGTTACACAAGATATCAAATGAAGAGCGTTCATGCCTGTTAATAGGATTGATATCACTGCTGTCAATAGTTCCACATTTCACATCATCGATATCATCTTGATGTACGTCATCATGTTCCCATTTCACATGGCTGATATCTTCATCTTTCCATTTCACATTGTCTAGTACATTAGCTTCCGTTGCGCCATTTCCCACTAATACAAGTGCCTTATTGAATTCTGTCTAAAACCTCATTTCTTACACTGTCCTCTTCGTCGTCTCTTTGCCATTTCGCAGCCGCAATATGAGTTTGGAGAGAACAATAATGGAGGGGTATATGCCTGGAAGAAAGGAAGAAGAAAGCCAAAGAGAAGATGGGTGCAGGATGTGGCGGATGATCTCCAGATGGGTGTATCGGACGCGGGACATCATGCTTATGATCGAGAAGTTTTCCGGGGGGTTGCTATGGGAGCTAGGTTCTGCAGAGGACATGCTACTGAATGAATGGATGAATGAATGAATGAATATCGTCATGTCTCCAACCAACAGTGTCGGTTTTGTATTCGTCCTTTCTTAAAACTGCATCCATCCATCCATCCATCCATCATGTGCCATGCCGTTAAGCGTGTGTGGTCATGTTCTGTCATCTCACTCGATCATCAGAGTCGTGGATGAGCTCCGTGTTCCTGTCTCGATCATGCCGCGTTTGCAGAAAGCATGACTTTCTTGAAGATAATGTGGAGTGCACAGTTGAAGATACTTGCGAGGTCAAAATGGAAAATGATGACACAGTTGATGGAGAAACATTATTTGATTCGACAGTCAAACTGCATAAGATACATAGCAGACATTTAAGTGCCAGAATTGAAGAACGTAGGGAAGAGATGGCTGGTGGTTTTGACGATGTGAAATGCGAAAATATTGACGCGACATAAACATGTCGAAAAGATCAGGTAAACAGTGTCTTAGAGAGCAGTGATCAAACTACCATGCATGAAACTATAGATATGCAAACACATATGTAGTTAATTGAGTTAAGAATATTGAGTATTATTGTAGATAAGTCACACACCGTGCGTGTGAGACGTAAGATGGCACATGATGGTGAAAATAATCATGTGTTCACATGCATCCACTGTGGACGAACATTTACAGCGAGAATTGGCCTTAACAGTCACATTTGCCACCGCCAAGGGTTGTAGTTATTAAGCCTTTTTGAAACACGATGTAACAAACTATCATCGACGGCAATGTGCCAATGTGTGTGCGTGCGTGCGTGCGTGCGTGCGTGCGTGTGTGTGTGTGTGTGTGTGTGTGTGTGTGTGTGTGTGTGTGTGTGTGTGTGTGTGTGTGTGTGTGTGTGGATATTGAGTCAGATGATATGCAAACAAATTTTGAAGATAATTTCGATTTGAAATGGAACATATAATATGAAGATAAAGGCCTGAAAGCTAGCTTTGTACAAGAGACACTACTCAAATTGTCAGAGTGGAAGATCACAGTGAAATTCGATCGCCATTGGGAAAAAAATATCAGGCAGATGTAATCCTATTGAAAAGAGATACTGTTCATGTTTCCAGAAGGAACACATTTGTTGCGGATAATGTGACGAATGGAATTAAAGATGATTATGGTCATAAGTTTAACTACAGTGTTAGATCCCCCCAAAATAGACAATCGCAGACTTAAACAAGCACATCAAACTTCATCTTCAGCAACACAGGTCACTGTATACAGCACAAATCACTAATACAAAATACGAAACACGGCTGACTAGACTTACAACACACACACACACACACACACACACACACACACACACACACACACACACAAAGAAACAACGGATTAAGGACATATTTAAGAACCATATAGGACACATCATCAATCATCCTGACAAACACTCACTAGCATTATACTGTATTGAAATTAGAAAATAGTTTAGTGAAATAGACAACACAGCACTGCATTATTACGGCACAATACCTCAGATCTTCAGAATATATATGCAAGACTACTTTTCAACATGTCTTAAAAAATTAAGTTGCATGTCCTTAACAGGACGTAGCAGTCAACCCCAGCATTTTCGCTGTTCGGATTCCTGAGCAAATTTTACGTTCAGTAGTTTGCCATTGCTTTCTGAACGACCGGCTCCTATATCTTTTCCAAAAAACCAGCACAGCCGTATTTCGAACCCGGGTATACGGGCTCACAAACCGCGTTCGCAAGCCCTTAACCACAGAGACCCACAAAAAGAGCAGCACAGAGATCCAAGCACCTTGCCAAATATGCAGATACAAGACGCAAGAAGCAGAAGAACATATTTACTATACATGTTCACCAATCACAGCCACACAGACAGAATTGCAGCAACTAGTAGTTCTGTATGTCGAGAGATCTGTGAAGTAAGTATGCTGATATTTTCATTGTCCTGTTTTGCACCAAAACCTACAACACTTATCTAAGGACGAGTGGAAAGCATCGATTTCTCGCACATTAAAAAATCACAATACCATAGTCAAGACCACAGAAGAAAAAGTCAATAAATCGCGGAAAAAGAAAAATTCGATAAATCGGAAATTCAAGTTTATGACATCATCACCTCTCACCCCCACTCCCTATCACTGGACAAAACTACAGAAGAAGAAAACATCCCACCATATCTTTGGAAAAGATAAATCGACGACAGCTCTACCCCACCCAACTACTATTTTTTACACACCCACTATCCCCACTGCATACGACCAAAGACGAAAAGGGCAACACAGCACGGAAAAAGAAAATTAGTAAATCGACACCCCCACCCCAACACTCTAATACTGATTACGCAATTACGCAATATGGCATATGGCACCACCGTCCTTAAGTTTTATCGTCTGATCCCTCTACTGCCAACCTGGTCAAGGGGGTACAGCCACCGACCCATCCTGTCCCCTCTGTAATAAGGTCAAGACAGCGGAGACTGTCTGCATGCAAAATAGCTCCATGCCAAGGCCGATTCACATGGTGCCACAACAAAGTCTTTGCTGAGTTGGCTGACATAGTGGATGTAGCCAGAATGCAGACGAAAAGGGGGGTCAGGCCGGGGCCACTGGGGATTTACTTCGTCAAAGCTGGGCAGCAATGTAGAGACAAGGAAGGATGCGCTGCCGACCTACCATCCATTTTCGATGGCGCGGGGGACTGAGAGCTGAACGTGGACTTAAAGGGTCATGGAAAGTACCCTGAGGTGATCCAACAGTTTCGCTTGCGATCTGACATTGTACTTAACTCCTAGTCGGCCAAACATATAACGCTGATTGAGTTGACAGTTCCATATGAGTCTGATATTGAGGAGTAGCATACTTACAAGATAGTAAATTACGGCGACATGGTCGCTAGTCTGAGACAGGAATGGTACACTGTCAGGCTATTCGCCATTGAGGTGTGCGCAAGAGGTCTAGTCTCCCACTCCATGTATGATGTGTTAAAGCAATTGGCTATAAAAGGACAAGCGAAAACCCGATCACAAAAACAACTGGGTGTGGCAGCCGAAAAGGCCTCGTGTTGGCTGTGGAACTGCCGAAACATGGATTGGGACATGTCTCGACAATAATATGGTTAAAGCTTCTGTCGATAACCGCAGGGCAACTAACATTGGAACAAATCGCTCAATTAAGAGCAAGAACTTGCGAGGGTAGTGCTTTTAAGTACGGGACTCTGCAGTGGGGCAAATCGTCGCATGGTAGCAGTCGCCAATCATGCCAAAGTCCAACCTCCATACCAGGGCGATAGTTGTCTCACGAAAGTCACACTCTGCAGTAGAGACAAAGAGATTGGTCGAGAAATCCAGAGGAAGAACTGGCTTCCTAGAGTGTGGCGCCATAAACCGGTTACGAAGAAGAACATGGCGATAAATGATAAAATGAACGATAAAAATGAACGGTGGCGATAGAGGCAGTGGCTGTGGAAGAAGCTGGCTCTCCAAGACCACATGCGCTAGGATGGGGGGGGGGAGGAGGGAGGGTACCAAGCACAGGGTGCACAGGCTGTCCTTTCTGATGGAGAGGAGGTTTGAGAGTAGACATATTTATAGTTAAGGGACAAGCATGGAACAACAAGGTCAACGCAAATGACTAAGCATCTTCCGCGGCAAGGGAAAGACGCCTGAAATCATGACCAGAACGGGCCCGCCCCTAGGGAATGTTAAGAAGGTAAAAGGGCTGAAACATTTAGGCAAGGAGAACCCCATCTGACGATCAGAAGCCCCCTGTCGTGTTTGCTCCACGGCAGAATTTTATCACTCACTAAACTTCAACTACTCACTAACTATTCACCTGTCATATTCCTTCACCAACCTAATCATTTTAATCTCCACCCTCACTCCACACCAATGACCAGCGTTAAACCTAAGCATAGTCCATACTGCTAGATGTCTATGATTAGCATCGGTAACACTGGCTTGATTTTTAAGAACGAAACAAAAATCGATAATTGCAGAGCCAGATTGTGACGTCGTCGATTCAGGAGTACTAGTCTTATATAAGGAAATTAATCGATACTTTTGCGTAACGGCTCCGCAAAGACGGTTCGAAACCGACAGTATATACTACTGTGGATATCGGGTAACAGAATTATTAGAACAATCATATTGTATGATTGTAAGTGTTTATCGCGAAAAGTTTCAAATAGACATTTGATAAATGAATGGATGCCGTGCATTGACACTGATACTTTGCATAGATTTATATAGATATACTGTCCATGTCCTGCCTGAGTGTAAGGTAACAAGCGAGCAGATTTACTAGCGACTATAGCGCGAGTAGTTGGGACATTCATAGTGGGTAAAGAAACATTCTGAACCTACCCATACACGAATGCAAGTTGAAGATGCAATGGTATATTAAACAACATATTTAAGGATGCGTGGATTTAGATTTAAGCGAGGGTCTGGTTGAGGGAGGGGGATCTTTGTTGCCAAATGCATGTAGGTGTGCGAGAAAACGAACAGGTTGATAGACTGACTATTGCCGTTCCCTTGGGTGGCGAGCTAGATTATGACAAGAATTTGGCGGTATAGTTCCTCTGGGCTAGAATGGAAAGTGCATCAAAACAAAGGACCCATCCATATCTGGAGAGGCTGTTTCAATGGGGGGGGGGGGGGGGGGGGGCGTGTGCGTGCAGGGGGTATGGACGACACTCAGTATGTAGAGGAAAGAGCAGGCTGACGTTCAATCAAACTGCCACTGGTTCCATCTTCTTTGGGTCCTAAAGATCGTAGTGTATCGACGCGTCTTAGATATCCCCATTACATTATTCAAATTTCCCCTTTCACACAGATGACTGAACACGAAAGATAATAAATTTAATGACTGGCGCATGATGGAAAAAACAACCGGAGAGGTGACTGAGCATGATTCTTTGAAGATAATACACACGTAAGAAGAAAGAAGACTATTCTCAATTAGCATGCACCCCCCCCCCCCCCCCCCCCCCCATCCTACACCGCAAGGTACTATAAGAAGTAAATGACAGTGACCAATTACGCAAATTCAACACTTGCGAAATGGGATGCTTGAGAAGAGCTGCCAACTTAACAATCCCAGACCGAGTAAGAAAATGATGTTATCACATAGACAGTGGGATCAACATCTTGTACCATATATTGAAAGGCAGAAGATCGAATATTGAAAGGCAGAAGATGGAATGGTTTGGCCATCTCGTTAGAATGCAACACCACCAGCTACCAGCACTGGCACTATATCAAAGACCCAATAAGAGAGCAAGAGGACCCCGAAAAGAAAGTGAATGTACGACATCAAAGACATTTCATTGCACAATCACACTGGGATGACACTATCCAGTGTCACCCATCGGGCGCTGGAACGTCAACTATTCCTCCCCACGACGCTTGATAGCAAAAGTTGGAGATGATAGTGCTGATGAATCAGCGGTTGGATGAAAAAAGGGTGCTGAAAAAAGTGGGGAGGGGTTCTATTAATACATGAGGTCGTGCTTGTCGCTTTCTCCTGAAATTTCTGTTTACTATGTATCCTAATCTGATCTGCCTGGCCTAGGGGTCTCGCCACCAGATCTCTTCTTACTGTTTTTTTTACAGTTGTTTTGGTTTCTTAGCAAGTTTTGCAGAAGATAGTTTGCCATTGCTTTCCTTCTGGGCAGTTCTTCTTCTTCTTTCGTTCACTTGAAATATGTCTATAACTGCAATGTTGTCTCTTGTATGAATTGAACTGTCTTTTTCAGTTCACACAGCGGTCGATAGAGTTTATCTGTCGTCTCTCTAGGCCAGAAGGTTTGCCTAGATATGTTATATTTTGGGCAGTCTTGGAGTATGTGCTCTGCTGTCTGCGACGCCAATCCACATGTACACATGGCTGATTCACCAATCTTGAATCTTGTATACATGTGGTTGCGTAATCTATTGTGTCCTGTTCTGAGGCGAAGAATAATGACTTGTTCTGGCCTTTCCATAATGCTGTAGTCATCTTGAGCAGGTTTTGGTGGCTTTCTTACTGATCTGATCATTCTTTTCTTTTGGTGGTATGTAGCGGGCACATCAGGCTGTTCTTATTTGGCTCCTTCCTTAGCCAATTGATCAGCTCTGTCGTTTCCGGGTACTCCACAGTGGGATGGTATCCACTATATGATGACCTTATGCTGACTGCTAAGTTCAGAAAGTAGTGTAGTACTGGCAATTTCCCAGACAGGAGCGCATCGAGTACTGATTTTGCATCTGTCAATAGCACCACAGGTTGTGTACCATTGCTGGTATTTAGTAATTTCTCTATTGCTATCTTGCTTGCCTCAATTTCAGCATCATATTTATGGCAGTACTTTCCTGTCGGTACTCTGGCTGTGTCCGTAGTATTATTTGGGTATTCTATGTACACTTCTGGACAGTTACTGTACTAGTCGGTGGCCATAGCCATTGTCTTTACTGATGAGATCGTCTGCCTATCGCCGCAGAGTGCATTACCATAACCAACAACAATCTGACGGCTGCTCTCACACTCCATCCACCACCTGATTTCATGGCTTCACATAACCCTGATTGGAGGGCTAAACGGGTACTGCACCTTGCCCAAAGGTGTCCCGTATAGTAACGGAGGAAAGGGGGCGTCTTGCATTTCCTTTGATAGGGGATCACTCTACCCCGCGGGACATCTCGCTTGTGATCGAGATATTTTCCGGAAGGTTGTTATGGGAGCGAGGTTCTGGAAAGGACATGCTACTGAATGAATGGAATGAATGTACTGTCTCCTAGCCTAAACCGCTCAATGTCTACACGTGAAAAACCTGGCCTTGATGGTGATGCTGGAAGTGCTTGTTGGTTTGATTACATCAACGCCATTTTCTGAACCGGCAGGCGATGTTTATAGTCCATAGGAATATTGAATCCTGAAGGGACTACTTGAAGGGGGACATTGTCCAGAAATATATACTGCATACTAGTTGGCTGAAAATGTCATATTCAGGTAAGGTGTTTTACATTTACTGGATGTCTTTAGTGGAAATCCTTACTACTTTAAATGTGCTGTTTGTTGTTTGGGTTCGTGGACTGGCCGATTGAATAAGATTGATTGATTGATTGATTGATTGATCTAGGAACCGACATCACAGCATTCGGGACATTCCCATAAGCGCTCCGTCTCCATCCTCAGCAGCCAGCGAAGAGTTCCAACACTAATAGTTCCAGTAGCAATCTGATTATATGTCCGTCTCGCCTTTCCTCCGAGCGCCGAGCGTCGGCCAGAACCCCTCGTCACACCACGTTGTCTCATTCTTACCAGACCATGGTGCTCCATCTGCTCCTCCGAGGTGTACACGTGCTCCCACAAGGCCGCAACCACGTCTGCCTTGTCCTGCATCAATACTCCACCAAATTTTGCCGAGCCAGCCAATCTGTCCGCCTGTTCATTCCCCAGCACACCGGCATGCCCAGGAGAAAAGATCCAGGTGATGCTTACTACCCGTGACCTCCGAAGCGAAGCAAGCCACTCTGCACGAAGCCTACCTGTTCTCACCCTTCTCAGCATGCTTTCTGAGTCAGTTACAATCACAATGTGTGTATGTATCGTGTTTTCTATCCAGCGGAAAGCTGCACTGACCGCCTCCACCTCCATTCTTAAGCTAGATGTAGTGTTATCATACGCCAGGCTCTCCTGCACCAAACGCCGACCATTAGTTTTTGCCAAGAACCCCCAGGCACTTCTCCTACCTCTCAACACTGACCCATCCGTGTAGATAATCACATCACCCGGGCGAGAATTTTCATGAATTAGTTGCTGAATTTCCACTTCCGTGGCCCCTGCTGGCCACTCCCTGCACTCCCGGTTCAATGTTATTACAACTCTGCACAAGTCTGACTGCACGGCTGGCACTCTGACCCACTCCTCTCCTCGCCTGATGTTCTCCAAGGGGCACACCTGTCTGATCGTATCCTCCGCCTGAGCCATCCATGATTTCCCTCTTATCAGTCTCTGACCCTTAACTACGTCCAGCGCCTCATGCAACGGGTGATCTGTGTCTGCAGCTACTCTGAGGTATGCCTTCGCTTGCATCACCTTGTGCCTACTAGCAACAGTAGGAAGACCAAGGATGTAACGCATACACACTACTGGAGTGTCTCTGGTGCATCCCAGAATGACCCGCATCGCTTCATTCTGTATGCGCTCTAATTTCACCAGCTGACTCTTTGAGACAGTAAGCATTCCTAGTCCATAATCAATCACTGAGAGGATCAAGTGCTGGTATAGTGTGAAGAGCATTCTCTGCTCTATGTCCATTGCAGCCATAGTTTTAAGTGCATTGAGTCCCTTTTGCGATCTTGTCACAACCGTCTCCACATGGTCCTTGAAGGACAGACTCCTGTCAAATGTGATTCCCAGATACTTCAGTTTGTTCTCTCTGTTGACACTTCTACCATCTATCGTGAGGCTTGGGGTATCATCTCTCACAATCCTATTGTCCAGAGAGCACCACAACACCGCCGCCTTTTCCGGGTTGATGACAGCACTCATTTCAGTGCACCAGTCAATCACTTTGTCCACTGTCACCTGTAGCTCCTGGGCTGTTTGATCCCTATTTCTCCCCTGCCTGTATGCAAGAATATCATCTGCAAATGTTAGAATCCTTCCAACCCCTGGTGCTTCTAGGTATGCAATCTTGCTCGTATACACATTAAAGAGCACCGGTGAGATAGCAGATCCCTGTGGCAGTCCCGGGGTTAAAATATGTGGCTCTGAGGTCCATGCGCCTAGACGGAGAGCAACTTGACGAGAATGCAGGACGGCTGCTATCCAGTTCACCAACCAGGGATTGACCCCCTTCTCCATAAGTGCGGTCATCAAAATATCATAGCGAACTCTATTGTACGCATCTTCGAGATCAAGCGCTGCCGCCATCGTTTCC
The DNA here is from genome assembly GCA_014155875.1 of Cepaea nemoralis. Classification (NCBI taxonomy): domain Eukaryota; kingdom Metazoa; phylum Mollusca; class Gastropoda; order Stylommatophora; family Helicidae; genus Cepaea; species Cepaea nemoralis. Next base: position 247,969 of record JACEFZ010021199.1, on the reverse strand, counting down.
TGTCTACTCTGGAACCCCTCATAAACGTCAAAGGCAAAGGTGGCTGCATTTGACCAGGTATCTTTTCCTGGCCTGTAGCTCCCCAGGCCTCTTGGAAGAAGCTTCCCCCTTTCCAAAAAATCCTGCAGCTTAACAGCGACTATCTTCTCTAAAACCTTCCCAAATGTATTTTGAAGTGTGATGATCCTAAAGCCTGCAAGCTTTGAATGATCCTTGTATGGTTTTGGGAGAGGGATGAGATAGCTATGCAGCCAATCCTGCGGTACTGACGCTGTCCTAATGCTCTGATTAAAGCAGCCAGCCATCTCCTTCAGGTCCACATCGCTCAAAGCCTTCATGTGGCCATACCTAACACTGTCAGGCCCTGGTGCCGTGTCTTTTGCCTTCTGCAAAATATGTTTAACATCTTCAAACAGTACGATGTCTTCGTAAGGCATATTCTCTATTGTGCCAGATAATTCCACTCTAACTGCATCCCTGGTATCCGCATCACTATGATTGGTCTGCTCTAAAAATCTCTGGAGAAACGCCTCCCCTTTCTCCTTGTCTGTTGTCAAGCGTACCCCATCCTCTTTATAAATTGTTCCCACTGTCATAGGCCGATCTTTTCTTTGCATTTGTCTGTACAGTTTCCAGAATTTATGCAGTGTTTTATCACCTCCAATCTCCTTCATAAAACACTCCCATTTTACTTTCTTGGCCTCTGCAGCACATCGCTTGAAAGCCTCCACCTTGTCTTTCTTGTCATTTTCCGCTATGTCCACTTCCTCTCGTGAGCTTAGGGGTGTCTGTCGCAATTTCCTTAGCTGCTTCACTGCAGCTCTCTTTGCTTTCCACGCATTGTCTACTTCTGGGGTCCACCATGGGGGCTGCAAAAAAGGAGTTTTAACAGTCCTGTTGCATGCCCCATGTCTGAGGCGTCCAAGAAGGCTGTCGCTCCGCTCATACCGAAAGGTCTTGCGCGCTCTCCCAGCCTTAACTTTCCTGGACTTAGAGATCAGGACTGAGCATGGCATGTGATCACTCCCATGGTCATTCAAAACAGTCCACTTTACATCAAGGACTGATGACTGGGAGACAAGTGCCAAATCAATAGCAGTATCTGCATCGCCAGGCCTCATTGCCATTCTAGTCGGCCTACCATCATTTATGCAGACCACCTCGGAGTCCACCATGGCATCCGCAAGTGCAATTCCTTGTCGATTTTCTCCACTACTGTCCCAATCTCTGTTTCTCGCATTGAAGTCTCCACATATGAGTAGCCTATCACCTGGTAAGTCCTCTAATTCCTTAAGCCAGTCCCATTGTTCCTTTCTGACAAAACAGTCCACTGTGGCATATACATTTATGATGTTCCAACTTAAGCCACCAATCTCCATTTGTATACCCTGGACCTCCCTTGCACTGTGATTCCACTGGCTCAAGTCAAGTGCCACATGCTTTACTCCTCTCTTCACCAGCAGACCTTGCCCATGTCTCTTCTGCCCAGTGGGGTTTATATAACTGACGTACCCAGGGCAATGGTATTTATCTGTATTTAACTCCTGGAGCATGAGGACATCAAAATCACATAATAGTTTCTCCAATACAGGACCTCTCTGCTTGGCACTACGACAGTTCCAGTATCCCACTCTTACGTGGTTGAAACCTAGTCTCTCCACTTTTCGTCTTGTTCTCCTGGCGCCTGCCCTCCTATTTCTATGCCTTCTTCTCACACCATTTCCTCGCCTTCTCTTCCTCACCCTCTCTTCGCTAGCCGCTGAAAGATGTGTCAAGCGCAGAGCACGTGCTCCGTAGCTCCGGCGACGATTCCCGTGTTTAAATAAATCCATATGCAAAGTTTGGATATTGCAGGAAATAAACGGTCACCCTAGCATTGCCTGCTTACTAGGGAAGGGGCAGGGGATGTCCCTCAGGAGTCCATACGCCTGGCGCCGCCCCGCCCGCATACCAGACGTTCCACGTTCACGACCAACTCACCCGTGGCCATTCAGTCCTCGGCACGTCGGTCCACCTTAAACTTAGGGGTTTATAATCGGAGTTTTCCATCTCCTAGATTGGCCGCTTTATTAGCTAACGGGCCCAATCTACCCGGGGGCAAGAGATTCCAGCGCCTCATTCCTGGCGAACACAGAATATACATGTATACAGGGAACAAAACCAATGCAATAAAACATCTATCAAATTGTAGGTACATAGTGAAAGTCACCACACCATGGAAACCTAACCCTCGTCACCAAAGGAAGCAGTGACAACAACAGTAATCTGATAATCAGTACACTAAACTATATATGTTGAGCTCTGCAGTACGACATATGACCAAAATACACACTGACAATCAGGATAATCTGCCTTATGTCAATAGATAAGGTGGAATTTATGAATTAGCCTTGTGTTTTTGTAATAGTAAGTGCATAGTTAAAGTCACCACACAATGAGCTACACAACTCTCGCCGGTCGATAGTTAAGCACCAAACGAAGCAGTGACGACTGGTTAACTAAATACGTTGAGCTCTGCAGTACGACATGTGACCAAATTACACACTGACAACCAGGACAACACACATGACTTCTGCCGTATGTCCATGGACGAGGTGAATTAGCCTTGATTGAATAAGATTGAATAAGAATACTCAATTAGATTGACATTGACTGATTGATTACATTTCATTCATTAATTAATTTTTTTTAGTGATTTACACAAGTGAAGTGAAGAATTGATTAGAATGGCAGCAGATGGAATGGTCTTCTATCGTCGTCATTGGAAGACCGACGTGGGGGTCAGTTTGGCAGATTTAAATTTAAAGCAAGGAAGTGTTTATTCGTAAGGCCCTGCAAATAAACAAAGCGTCTATTCGCAGGGCCCTGCGAATAAACAAAGCGTCTATTCGCAGGGCACGGCTGGTCACGTGATTTAACGTAAGTTTGCGGCTATATTATATATTTTGGTTGATTGAAAAACGTGTCGTCAGTGGCATAGTTCGTTTCCTTGCCGGACATTTTTTTTTAAAAATTGTTCAGCAATTCATTGGGTGAAAGTCAATCCTTCATCTCTTTGGGTATTTAGAATTGTGTTGTTTAAAGTGAGTGTAATTTAGTTAGTACCAGTTTCTCCAGTATTGATCCTCGTTGCTTTGCACTACGGCAATTCCAATACCCAACCCACACATTTTTGAGTCCCAAACGATCCGTTTTGCTTCTACCCCTTCTGGCTCCAGCCCTCTTCTTCCTTTTCCTTCCCCCCTCTCCCCTACCTCTTCTCCTCCGCTTCATTCTCTCCCCGCTGGCTGTTGTCAAAAGTATCGAGCACAAAGCACGTACTCCGTTGCTTCAGTGATAATTCTTTGTAATATTCATAGTTGGTTAGGTAGGTGGGTAGTTAGACACGAAAGTGGTTAAGTAGGCAGGTAGGCAGGCATACAGACAGGCGGACATACAGACAGGTGGACATATAGAGAGGCATACAGACATCTCTCTCTCTCTTCTTCTCTATCTCCCTCCCCCTCTCTCTCTTTCTTGTCTTTATCACTTTTTTATGTCTTTGAACACATCTTTCTCATATCTCTGTCTCGCACACTATCTTCATTATCTATCTCTCTTTTCTCTTTTCAACCCGCTTCACATATACCAGGTTTTCCTGCACTTTATATGCGTAGCATTTCCTTGTTTCTAAAGCGTCTATTCGTAGGGCCCTGTGAATAAACAAACTTACGTTAAATCATGTGACCAGCCTTGCCCTGCGAATAGACGCTTTGTTTATTCACAGGGCCCTACAAATAAACTCTCCCATTAAATAAATAAGGACCATACATTACATAAGATAAGTTAAAGTATAGCGAGCCCTATCAATACATCATTTTAATTTTGAGTATTTACAAATGAGACTGCGACAGTAGATAGGCCTTGAAATTCAAAATCTAATGGTACCTCAGTGATGCCTGCATGTCACTTATAAGTGAAGATATTCACAATTTTGTGAAGGTGAGAAGAGTTGCGATTTTTCATGCTATTCACCCGTAAGTGTAGCTCGCCAGTGTGTCCGATTACCTCCACCAGCGGGTATGCATGCGAGATGGTCTCAAACGGTCATATGAAAACTGACTTCAAAAATATGTTCCGTCATGTTAAAATGATTACAAAATAGTACAAGTATACAAATAAATTATTAATAATCTTTAAAACCGTGTTCTATTTAACTTTAGTAGGTCAAATCGCACGTTTTGTGTGTTGAAAAATGTAGCGCAATCGATATGCGGCGGCCGTCACATCATGACGCGTGGGTTTCCAATTCTCAAAGTCACATCTTCGCAGAAAATCTGTTTTTCAACCACAATTCGAGCAAGTTTAGCGATGAAACTATGCTGATTCAGAGGCGATATTTTATATAGCAATTAAAATTCACATTAAACAAAGACATCTATTGGATCCATCGATTCCGATACGCGATTCATTCCGATGCCTCTGTGGGATGCGCTCCCTGGCAGTCGGCAGCTTGCACAGATCCATAGAGCACACTTTATTCACAAACTTCCAGTTTCTTAGTTCTGTATAATATTTTAGTTCGTAATATTTAATAGTTTCTATTATATCACATAATAATTTTGTGAAAAATAAAAAAAAAAATATGCAGAGCCGGGAAGAGAACCCCGGTCTCCTGCGTGACAGGCGGACTGCTTACGACTACGCAAGTGAGGACAGAATGTTTGTTCTACAAAGATATTTATATAGTCAAGCCGCCATTTTGGGTTTCATGATCGCAACATTTTCGCCTGTTTTTCAACTACAATTAAAGCAAGTTAGCGATGAAACATTCCAAATTTCTGAAAAATCTGATGCAGAATTCGAAGATCCATCTACAATTGATGGTTTTCTATTGCAAGCGTCAGAAAAAAATTATTTACGGTTCAATGTGCCGTTTTCATTTTTCTCCGCGTGCGAGGTTGGTCTCAACCAACAGGTCATAGGCGGATTATGAAAACTGACTTCAAAAATATGTTCCGTCATGTTAAATGATTAAAAGATAGTACAAGTATACAAATAAATTATTAATAATCTTTAAACTTGTGTTCTCTTTAACTTTTGTAGGTCAAATTGCACTGTTTTGAGTGTTGAAAAGTGAAAGTGTACATGCCAATTCGATCGATATGCGCATGCGCAGTCACCATGGCACATGGCCATGCGTTTACCCATTCACAAAAACATGCTTCGCCGAAAATGTTCTTTTTCATCCACAAATAAAGCTAGTACAGCGATGAAACTTTCCAGATATATTTAAAATTGTAGGCAAAGTTCAAAAATACATATATAATTGATGCAATTCTAATCAACGCCAGAATAGTGTTACAAAGTGCACATGCCAGTCGGATCGATATGCGCAAATAACAAAAACACGCCTCCGCAGAAAATGTTGTTTTTCTCCACAATTGAAAGCTAGTACAGCGATGAAACTTTCCAGATATATTTAAAATTGTGTGCAGAATTCAAAAATACATCTATAATTGATGCAATTCTATCAACAACTCCAAAAAAAATAATTACGGTAAGTATGAAATATATTCGTGTTTATATAAAAAGTTCACCATGATTTCAACCAATCGCCGTGCACGGAATATTAGGCCCACCTTTCCTGGAAAACCCAGGATGACGTGTGTTCTTGTCACGTGAGATTTGAATGAATGAACGACGTCGAAAGAATGCATGGTAAATTAGACAAGATTTTCAATGGCGGAATGACTCCGTGCATGACTTTTGTTTTTACTTCGGGTAATGGCACGATGGAACACGCAACTAATGGAATTATCTTCGATCGTCATCACTCTTGTCAAGAGTCTTGAGGTCGGACGTTTGGGTCAGTTTGGGTTTGGCAGATTTAAATTTCAAGCAAAGGTAATTCAGTTTAGTTGAGTTTAGTGAATAATTTAAAATTACAGCTGAAAATAAACAACAAATTAATCAGTAATATTAATAATCAACACTGTTTGTTGTATATATATATAGTATAGATCTGACAAATTTTAAATTATTAGCAGGTTTGATCATGATTTTCAAATCGAAGTGACTATTCATACCCCGACTATGAATAAATTATCCCTTCATTCATAGTGGAACTTTCCCGGCTGGTCATGTGATTTGCCAAGTCACGTGACTTAACGTATGTGACGTCATCGGGACATGCGGGTGGTTATATTATACATTTTTGTTGAGTCCAAATCGTATCCTCAGTAGCATAGTGATAAGTGTCTCCGCCTGATACGTGGGAACTCGAGGTTCGATTCCCTGCTGAACACCAAATTTTTTTTAAATTCTTCAGCAATTAATTGGGTGAAAGTGACTTTTTAATAAACAAATATTAGGAACTAAAGAAGTAAACAGGCACAGTGCAGAATGTGGCTTAGATATTAACATCCAAAAAACAAAAACAAACTATGATAATTAGCAGTGAAAATGAAAGGTCATCAATGAACATCACAGTAAATGGGCAGATACTAGAACAAGTAACGTAGACAACGATACAAGTGGGAGGATAACATCAAGAGATGGACTAGCATCAGCCTGACAGAATGTACAGTCAGGGCGAGAGACAGACAGTGTTGGAGATCCATTGCAGCCAACCTTCATTGCGGAGACGGCACCTGATTGATTGATTGAATGTCTTTCAACACATCTTTCTCATATTTCTGTCTCTCACACTATCTTCGTTATGTATCTCTCTCCTCTCTCTTTTCAACCTGCTTCAGATATACCAGGTTTTCCTGCACTTTATATGCGAAGCATTTCCTTGTTTATTTGTTAATTCATGAGGCCAGTCAGTCAAAATGCCTGGTGTTTAAATTGCCTATTCATGTCTCTCTGAGGCGATGCATATTCTTGTCTAAATAGTAGGAAATAGTAGGTCGGTATTGTAAACAAAGATGGATGCCTGTAAACAGTAAGTGTACAGAAACTGCAAGTTAACAATTCTTGAACTCTCCTGGGGACACAATTATTTGTATTGGGGATACCAATCTGGAAAATTATTCTTGATATTTAAACAGCCATACTTCAACTATGTATAAAGTATCCCTTTACTCATACTTCAACTATGTATAAAGTATCCGTTTATTCATACTTCACTATGTATAAAGTATCCGTTTATTCATACTTCAGCTATGTATAAACTCTCCCTTTTCAAATTGGATATTTACTAATGAGACCACCACAGATAGATTGAAAAATGCAGGAGGTTCATCTAAAACCAAAAAAAAACTAATTTACTGCCAATATAGTACCTTGCAGTGTATGGCAGAGGGGTCTTTGAGTCTGAGGAATTAAGACCGCCTGGCTAGTGCAGTCACCGCAAACTGTGCAGGTTAAGACTTTCTTTTTGCCCCCGACAGAAAAAAATCCTACACCTTACTGAGGGATTGAACCCGGGTCTCCCGAATGAGAGTGGCATTTTAGCCACTCGGCCAGCCGCTCCCCAGGCGGTTCATCATGATTTTAAATTTGAGTATTTACTCATGAGACCACTACAGTAGATAGGCCTTGAAAACAAAAATCTAATGGTACCTCAGTGATGCCTGTATGTCAATTCTTAGTGGAGATATTAACATTTTTGTGAAGGAAAAATGAGTTACGATTTCTCATTCTCCGCATACTTTTGTGGCTTTTTACTGTGTCCGCTTCCGCTCCACCCTAGTTTGTATCAAACTGGTCACTGATGGATATGCAATCCGACTTCAGCAACATGTTTCGTCATGTTAAATGATAAATAAATAGTACAAGTAAGTATACACACAAATTATTAATAATCTTTAAACTTGTATTTTCTTTAACTTTAGTAGTTCAAATTGCACGATGTGAGCCAATTCCAATCAATATTCCCTTGGCCGCCATCTTGAGTTTCCATTCACAAAGTTGAAACATCCCTGCAGAATTATTTGTTAATACCACAAATGGAAGATGATTGGCAATGAAACTCTCCAAATAAATGTAAAAATGGGTGGAGGATTTGAAAATCCATCTCAAAATATTCAAATAAGTTACAAATCAACCCCTAGAAAATAAAATTACTTATTGTGTATAAATAATTACATTTATTTAAAAGATCACGATCATTTCAACCAATCGCTGTGCACAGAATATTAGACTAACCTCCTCCACACAACCTAAGATGGCATCTGCTATTGTCATGTGATATTTGAATGAATGAATGCCGTAGAAAGCATGAATGGTCTTTACAGTAGCTTTACATCTATTTTGCCCGACACAATGAGTCATGCCAACACTAATAATATGTATTACATGATGCAAAAGGTTTCATAGAATCCAGTTATCCTGTTAAGAATTGAATAGAGATGAAGTAAAGATGTGTAAATTATATTGTGCACACCAGTGCCAGTAAATACATATTTCTTTGCTACTACATTCTTTTTGTCCATATTTTAACAACTTGTCTTTTGCTCAGCCATGCTTCCTTGTAGTTGCTATAATTTACACTGCCTGTTGCACTGGGCCCTCAACTTTCTGGACCTGCTTTTACTGCTGTGTACATTATCTGTGTGACTGCTGTGTGCATTCTCTGTGTGACTACTGTTGCATCATCTGTGTGACTGCTGTGTACATTCTCTGTGTGACTGCTGTGTGCATTCTCTGTGTGACTGCTGTGTACATTCTCTGTGTGACTGCTGTGTACATTCTCTGTGTGACTGCTGTGTACATTCTCTGTGTGACTGCTGTGTACATTCTCTGTGTGACTGCTGTGTACATTCTCTGTGTGACTGCTGTGTGCATTCTCTGTGTGACTGCTGTGTACATTCTCTGTGTGACTGCTGTGTGCATTCTCTGTGTGACTGCTGTGTACATTCTCTGTGTGACTGCTGTGTACATTCTCTGTGTGACTGCTGTGTACATTCTCTGTGTGACTGCTGTGTGCATCCTCTGTGTGACTGCTGTGTGCATTCTCTGTGTGACTGCTGTGTACATTCTCTGTGTGACTGCTGTGTACATTCTCTGTGTGCCCAGAACTAGGACAATGCCCTGCCCATGTGTCACCTATGTAAAGCTGTGTACATTCTCTGTGTGCCCAGAACTAGGACGATGCCCTGCTTATGTGTCCCCTAAGTAAAGATGTGTACATTCTGTGTGCCCACAACTAGGCCGATGCCCTGCCCATGTGTCTTATATAAAGCTGTGTACATTCTCTGTGTGCCCACAACTAAGACGATGCCCTGCCCATGTGTGTCCTATGTAAAGCTGTGTACATTCTCTGTGTGCCCACAACTAGGACGATGCCCTGCCCATGTGTCCCCTATGTAAAGCTGTGTACATTCTCTGTGTGCCTACAACTAGGACGATGCCCTGCCCATGTGTGTCCTTCTTCTTCTTTGTGTTCATCCGGAGTGTTTTTTCAGATGTGATTGTGGAGAGTTGTTACTCACCCTTGGGCCAACTCATCCGACTTCTGCGTGCATTTTTGACCAGGTTAGCATTCCTGGGAGACTCTCACGTTTGTGGTACTGTCTGCATCCCAGCTTGTCAATTTGGAACAGTTAAAGACTTCACGGTCATCCCTCAAGGGAAGGCAGGGACAGTCCATGGCATTTTCCGCCATCCAGGGTGGCATCCTATAGTTGCAGGGCCGACACATAGCGCCCTGGTGTTGGGCTCACCGAGAGAATCGTCACGTCCATGGCTGCTTTAATTCCTCACTTCAATATATTGGGCATTTTGTTCGCCCCGGACCGCTCCCGCACAAACCAGACTGGTCTGCTGGCGGTATCCACTCAGTGAGTTTTCGATTCGGACATGTGCTTGTCGCTGTGCCCGGGGACAATATAGTCAGAGCACGACTCTATAATTCCGGGTACGACGGGCATTCGGAAAACTAGCTAGTCAGAGCTGTTCCGGACACGAGCTATTCAGAAAACTAGTTAGTCAGGGCTGTTCCTAGCACGAAAGACATTTCACTCGGACGTTTTATGCGTTGTGCCTGATTTATTTGCACCCGTAGGCCAGCACATCCGACTTCAGGGGGCATTTTTACGGGTTTGCCTTCCCGAGGTTTCGAGAGACGTTAGATTTATTTTTTGCTGTGGTGTCGCCCACATCTCAGCTGGTCAAGGTAGAACGGTCAACGACATTACGGTCAACCCTCAAGGGAAGGCAGGGGCAGACCATGGGCATTCCCCTGCTATCCAAGGAGGCTTCCATAATTGCAGAGCCGGCACATATTTCTCTGAATCTGGGCTCACCCGAGGAGTTGCCACGTCCTGCTCATGGCTGCTTTACATCCTCACTTCCATGTTTTGGGCATTTCGCTTGCCACTGGATGCTCAGCACGGTCAGTCTGCGGGCGACATCCACTAGGTAAGCTTTTGCTTCGGACTTCGGACCACGCGATGGGTTTGCCTACCATGCGTTCCATTTCGTGTTATTGAGACGTTTTTCCACATTTGACTACACTCTCTGTGAATATAGATAGACATTTTTCAGTAGCCATTTCGTGCGACATTTTCTACCTTTTGTTCATCGCTCACGAGGTAGGCTACATGTGCTGCCGGCTCAGCACCTTACCTCTGTGCACCAGTGAGCGAGAAACGGCCAGGCCCTCTCATTTGTGGATCCCACATATCCCCCAGATGAGAGCCTTCGAACAAGTATCTGACCTGAGCATGTAGCGTGCTCAGCATCTCACCTCAATTTTTGGTAGGTGGGTATCGGCCTGGCTCTCACATCCGAGGGTTTATGGCTTAGAGGCGTTCAGCCTTATCCTTTAGCTGAGAGCCTTAGTGCTTGTGTCCGGACCAAGAACTTCTGCCTTCGTGCGCCTGATTTAAACTTTTGACTGCTATCCTCAGTCTACCTGCAGAGCAGCAGGTTTGTCTCGCTTAGTCTGGCCCCTATCCCATAAGCTGTCCGATATGTAGATTTTCATCCATCGACATAGCTTATGGGGTCGATGGGACATGCAAGCCCCCCCCCCCCCCCACCCACCCCCCACTGTGACAAGGTGGAGACACATCGGGGGATGGAGGGGCGGCATGTGTGTCCTATGTAAAGCTGTGTACATTCTCTGTGTGCCCACAACTAGGACGATGCCCTGCCCATGTGTCCCCTATGTAAAGCTGTGTACAATCTCTGTGTGCCCACAACTAGGACGATGCCCTGCCCATGTGTCCCCTATGTAAAGCTGTGTACATTCTCTGTGTGCCCACAACTAGGACGATGCCCTGCCCATGTGTGCCCACAACTAGGATGATGCCCTGCCCATGTGTCCCCTATGTAAAGCTGTGTACATTCTCTGTGGCCCACAACTAGGACGATGCCCTGCCCCATGTGTCCCCTATGTAAAGCTGTGTACATTCTCTGTGTGACTGCTGTGTACATTCTCTGTGTGACTGCTGTGTACATTCTCTGTGTGACTGTTGCTGCCGTACATCTCTGTGTGCCCACAAACTAGGACGATGCCCTACCGATGTGTGTCCTATGTAAAGCTGTGTCCCCCCTGTGTGCCCACAACTAGGACGATGCCCTACCGATGTGTGTCCTATGTAAAGCTGTGTACATTCTCTGTGTGCCCACTAGGACGATGCCCTGCCCATGTGTGTCCTATGTAAAGCTGTGTACATTCTCTGTATGCCCACAACTAGGACGATGCCCTGCCCATGTGTCCCCTATGTAAAGCTGTGTACATTGTGTGCCCACAACTAGGATGATGCATGTACAGTGATCACTAATTGTTCAGGAGACAGTAAACAAAGTGATTGACTGGTGCACGAGATGGGTGCTATCATCAACCCAGATCTTAGATTTCACAATAAATTACAGAAATTATAACAGAGAGAAGTATATGGTACCTGGTAGTCACCCATGACAGAAGAATATCATTTAGGGATCACATGGAAGAAGTTGTAGTTAGATGTCAGAAGGGACTTTGTGCACGGAAAACTATGGCAGCAATGAGCATGTAGCAAAGAATGTTGTTCATACACCATCAACATCTGATTATCTCAGTAATTGAGTATAGATTGTGACTGTGCGCAGTGTCAAAGAGTTAGCTAGTGAAACTAGAGTGCAGAGCGCATACAGAATGAAGTTATGCAAGTGATCCTGGGATGCACAAGAGACACACAGATAGTGTGTATGAGATTCATTCTGGCTTTGCCAATGATTGTGGACAGACTGGAAGTGCAGCAGGCTAAGTCATATCTCTTAAGTGGCAGACAAGGAACACCTACATGTAGCCCTGGACACAGATAAGGGCATAGGCTAATAAGAGGAATATCATGGCTTAGGCAGAGGACACAATCAGAGAAGTGTGTATGCTTGAAAACATTGGGAGAGTAGAGGAGTGGGTCAAAATGCCAGAAGAAATGTCCAACCTCTTCAGTCATAATCACATTTGATTGGGAGTATAGGAATTGGCCAGCAGGCAGCACTGAATGGGCAATGCAACAATTGATACATAACAATTTACACCTAGATGATGTAATCATTTACATGGATAGCTCCATGTTCAGTGGAAACATAAGTGCCAGGGGGTTCATAGGGAAAGTTAATAGACAGTGTTTAATGCAGGAGAGCCAGGCTTATGAGGAGGTGGAGGCAGTCACTGCAGCGTTCCGCTGGCTGGAGGGTAAACAACAGCACTCATGTTGTGATTGTAACTGAGTATGCTTCAGTGCAGAGTGCCATGTTGCAATTAAAATATCTCAGATAGGGAGTATCCATTGGATCGTTTCCCTAGAGCATGCTGGTGTGTTGGCTGAATCTACATCTCTGGGTGGAGTATTGGGGCACAATCAAGTAGTGTGGAATGCCCTTTGGAATTGTGTGTATAGTTTGGAGAGAACAGGTGGCAGGAAGTGGCTTACACTCAATTCTCAGAGAAAAGGCACATGATGAGATTGCAACTGGTACCATTAGTATTGTGGTTCTTGCTAGTTGTTGAAGATGAGGACAGGGCATGTATGGGAATGTTTAGAGTGCTGTCATGTGGGTTCTTCACTAGACTGATCACCACCATGGTATCTCAGCGCGTCCCACTTGCAAAGTGGGAGATACCACGCTCAGGTCCATGACATCATTTGATTCACCTGGTCGACTTGCCAACCTAGTTGCTCCACTGTTGTTGATGTATATTAGCTCTGATACTAGCCTTTCTTCAAGTTCCTCCCTCTGTTGGTTGTTAACCCTTTACAGGGCAGACGCTTGTCCGTTTTGTAGCCCTGAACGGGCAAGATTTTTTCAGGTTCTGTAAAATTTCGGGTCGCGTTAGTAAAAACATCACAAATAAGGTGTTAGTCAACCGATTTTAGTTAAATAAACAACACAATGAAGGGAAAAGCATGCAGAATATGTTACTCAAGTGATTGTTGTCGGTAATCCATATTTGAACACAAATATTTACGAAATACGGCATGTTGTTTGTGATTTTCCGTCATCTATACGGCAATTTACAAACACATTTTCAGAATCATAATCACTTTCTTTAAAGTCCGACTCAGACTGCTAATGCAAAGTAACGCTTTGCACTGATATCTAGCTCCAATTAATAGTCAACTTCGTGCCCTTTAATGTCACTTAAATTGAACAGAGCGAAATCTCGGCTATAACTTGAAGAATCGCCGAAATCCGTTTTGAAAAACAGCGTAAAAACCCCGAAAACTATCCAAAAAAAGTCCATTCAAATTCATAGTACGCGCTTTACAAATGGCGGCCACGTTGTCAAGCTATCGGCGAAAGCGAAAGTAGCCGTCGGAAGTATCGGAAAGCAGAGAGATCGCGTTTTTACAATGCATAATAGTATCGGCCGGTTTGAGACGTTTTGCCCAGTTTAACGTATTGGACGGAAATGGCCGGTCCACCCTGTAACGGGTTAAGGTAATTTACTCATTGCTTACCTCTGGCATTGAAGTCACAACAAAGACAATATTCTTGTCTTCTTGACCAAATATGCTATACCATTGCTGTACATCCGCTTTTCCATTGCACCCATAAACATTGACTAGAATTAATGTCACAAGGGTTTTCACTCTTGACAGCATACACTTATATGGCATCACATATCTACCTTGGCATGTCAATTTTGGATGCACCCCAACTTGTCTCTAACAAGTTTGGCCTGTCTGAGGTGCCTTCAACAGCATACCACAACAAGCAATGATGTGCAGATCAGATGGAAACACAGGAAGAGGCCGATCACGTAAACGTTGGACGGAGGGAATAGCGGAGTCCATGGGAATATCGATATATGAAGCCCATAATTGGGCATTCTCATGATGTTTATACTTCACCTCAAAACCGCAAGGTACAAGAGGAACATGAGATGAGATGAGGTGCCTTCTGTTTCAGAAATAGTGAAATCTGGCGGCTCTGACAGTCCTGCCAGCAAGATATGCATCTTGCATTTCTGAATTACCCAGAACCAAGTGCTTATATTATGGGCTGAGAGCCCCGAAGCAAATCGGGATATGCTCTTGAGAATTTAAGAATGGTGGGCCTAGGCATGTGGCCCATTTCAACCAATCATGCTCATACTGTGTAGTTTTCTATATACACATAGATTGGTTGTGGTTTCTGAAATTGTTCCGCTTCTGTGTTTATCAGGTGACAAATTATTTCTTAATATAAGTAAGATTATTCTCAGCATTCACATTAAGTAAAGTAAGTACACGAGCCTTTCACACTCCTGAAGGCATGTGGTGCTATATCCATATAGTGCTGATAGAGGAGTCTGCACTTGGTGGATGATGTGGTCAATGTAACGTCTGCTGCCTTGACTTCCCAGGACATTTCCTTGTATACATTTTATGCTGGGTCAATCTGGGAACCCAGGTCATTAAAAACTTCGTCTTTTAGATTCAAACCCATGATTGCAGGCTATTGTCTAGTCTTTGCGCTACCGCGGCTCCCCATTTACATTAGGTGCCCACACATGTGCATTGTGCAAGACAGATGTCTCTCCTGTCTTCAGCTGTTTCCACAAATCTTGTGCTAGGATGAAGCTATCTTCTCCAGGCCTGTGTGGCAATGTATAACATCTGCTCTTCAACTCAGCACCTTCTGGCCACATCTGACATCGCTGATCTCCGTCAGTTGCTCAGACCAGAAGGATGTTTGCGGTTAGAATTGCTGTTCCATATGGACATTCTTTGAGATGGTTAAGATGACCAAGGATTCTGCAGTGGCCAGTTCTTAGGCAAAAGATGGTTGATTGAGTCAGGTCTTTTGTCCACATCTGTATATTTCTTCTACTGAGAGGTGATTTAGTTGAAATTATGTCTTGCTTTTCAGTATGACCGCAGGTAGCTGAATTGTTCCAGTTTGTTGCCTAGTTTAGGCAATACATCAGTGTTCTCATTCCCATTAATTCAACTATGGGAAGGTAGCCACAAATACAAGAGAGATAGATCAGTTTTTGCATTTGAGAAATTTAGATGTAACTTTATTGATGAGTATATTTGATGCTAATAATTTATATAAATTTATTTTTAATGTGCTGCACTACAACCACTTATTTATAAGATTCTTATGTTGGTATTTAAAGAACGTGCTATCTTCGTAGATAATAATGTGTCCCTGTTAAGTGACAACATTCAGTATGCTTATAAATAGAAATGAGCATAGACATGGTATCCAAAATGGACTACACCTGTGGAAATAATGGAGGAAAGAGGTCCAAACACTTGTGTGATTGAGGAACCACTTTTGATGAAATTGTCTACTGTGCTATCAAGACTTCTTATACTGTTTTAAGTGTGCAGGAATAAATTCCCTATCTGCATTTTATTCGGTGTACTTGACAACCTGTAGAGTGCACTTAGCATGTGGACTAGCCTAGAGGTATGAAATCCCACTTGTCAGTGACCAGGTACAAATCAACCTGTGGATTTGTACAAAATTAAGAACCTGAGATTGTGACTCTGTCCTGATTATGGAGTAATGGATCTGATGTCTTGCTTTCTTGGATATGAATGAGAAACTAGAACATGTGTGCACATTAACAATCACTTGGCTTTTGGGCATTGAAAATACAGAATATTTACTGTACATGTGATTCTGATATAAACATGTGGGCCCTCACCGATGCTACATAGTTGATGAGCTGAGATTCTCTTATGGGAGGTGACTGGAGCACATTATGGGGGTATCTGCGGAATACATTTAGCCCCTATCCTCCTCCCTTTCTCTCTTCTCCCACCCCTTCCCAATAAAAAAAGCACATTCAGTATACACACATCATAAACTAAAGCAGAAATATAAATTATTTAGGATGAAATATAGGCATGTTTAACTCATAAAATGAACACATGTTAAATTGCGATTCATTTGCAAAAGCCAGCTTTGTGCAAACAAAAAGACAGCTTAAAATTATCATGGTAGACAATTCAAAATAATGTGTGAATATGTGTTGTATTTTTCAGCTTGAAGGGTTTATCGTTTTGCTCACCGGTGCTCTTTAATGTGTATACGAGCAAGATTGCATACCTAGAAGCACCAGGGGTTGGAAGGATTCTAACATTTGCAGATGATATTCTTGCATACAGGCAGGGGAGAAATAGGGATCAAACAGCCCAGGAGCTACAGGTGACAGTGGACAAAGTGATTGACTGGTGCACTGAAATGAGTGCTGTCATCAACCCGGAAAAGGCGGCGGTGTTGTGGTGCTCTCTGGACAATAGGATTGTGAGAGATGATACCCCAAGCCTCACGATAGATGGTAGAAGTGTCAACAGAGAGAACAAACTGAAGTATCTGGGAATCACATTTGACAGGAGTCTGTCCTTCAAGGACCATGTGGAGACGGTTGTGACAAGATCTCAAAAGGGACTCAATGCACTTAAAACTATGGCTGCAATGGACATAGAGCAGAGAATGCTCTTCACACTATACCAGCACTTGATCCTCTCAGTGATTGATTATGGACTAGGAATGCTTCACTGTCTCAAAGAGTCAGCTGGTGAAATTAGAGCGCATACAGAACTGAAGCTATGCGGGTCATTCTGGGATGCACCAGAGACACTCCAGTAGTGTGTATGCGTTACATCCTTGGTCTTCCTACTGTTGCTAGGTAGGCACAAGGTGATGCAAGCGAAGGCATACCTCAGAGTAGCTGCAGACCAGATCACCCGTTGCATGAGGCGCTGGACGTAGTTAAGGGTCAGAGACTGATAAGAGGGAAATCATGGATGGCTCAGGCGGAGGATACGATCAGACAGGTGTGCCCCTTGGAGAACATCAGGCGAGGAGAGGAGTGGGTCAGAGTGCCAGCCGTGCAGTCAGACTTGCACAGAGTTGTAATAACATTGAACCGGGAGTGCAGGGAGTGGCCAGCAGGGGCCACGGAAGTGGAAATTCAGCAACTAATTCATGGAAATTCTCGCCCGGGTGATGTGATTATCTACACGGATGGGTCAGTGTTGAGAGGTAGGAGAAGTGCCTGGGGGTTCTTGGCAAAAACTAATGGGCGGCATTTGGTGCAGGAGAGCCTGGCGTATGATAACACTACATCTAGCTTAAGAATGGAGGTGGAGGCGGTCAGTGCAGCTTTCCGCTGGATAGAAAACACGATACATACACACATTGTGATTGTAACTGACTCAGAAAGCATGCTGAGAAGGGTGAGAACAGGTAGGCTTCGTGCAGAGTGGCTTGCTTCGCTTCGGAGGTCACGGGTAGTAAGCATCACCTGGATCTTTTCTCCTGGGCATGCCGGTGTGCTGGGGAATGAACAGGCGGACAGATTGGCCGGCTCGGCAAAATTTGGTGGAGTATTGATGTAGGACAAGGCAGACGTGGTTGCGGCCTTGTGGGAGCACGTGTACACCTCGGAGGAGCAGATGGAGCACCATGGTCTGGTAAGAATTAGACGAGGTGTGACGAGGGGTTCTGGCCGGCGCTCGGCGCTCGGAGGAAAGGCGAGACGGACATATAATCAGATTGCTACTGGAACTATTAGTGTTGGAACTCTTCGCTGGCTGCTGAGGATGGAGACGGAGCGCTTATGGGAATGTCCCGAATGCTGTGATGTCGGTTCCTAGATCAATCAATCAATCAATCAATCAATCGTTTTGCTTTAGCTTATGTTGTGTGAATTCTGCAGTATGTACCTGATGAGATGCAGCAAAATATGCTAGGCAATAAATCATGCAGTCTATTGTTTGTATCTTCATTGTTAAAATTCTTTAGGGGAAAACATTGTTTTGAAATTCAGTGTTTTCTTGTGTCCTCAGATTATCCGTACGCTTCTAGTAGCTCTGGCTACGACTCATATCACCAGCCGTATGATTCACGACCATACAGCAGTAGCAATGATCAGTATGGCCAGTACAACTACACATCATCATCATCATCAGTGGATCAGTATGTTCAGCCGACAGGTTGTAACATCATTTCCATGTTGCTGTTTGTTCGCTGAATGTCTTTATTTTCCTTCTCTAAAAATTGTTGCAATTTTACATATAATTTTTTTTATCTCCTTCATGTAATTTATTGACAAATGTGCTAATGTACTGTGAACCTTTGATTTAAAAGGCTTGTTAGGAGGTAGGGTATCTGTTATTGTTGTTAAACTGAATGCAATCAAGGTTGCCAATTTTAGATCTTTCTTTTATTGTTTTTAATGGAAAATTAGTGTTTGTACATTACACAGAGTTTAGAATACAGTAAGTATTAGATCATCATAATTGTAAAGATTGCAAACTTATTTAGTAAACAGTTACAATTCAGAAATTATAGTGATGCCATACATATAATGACTGACTGCATACCAGCTTGAAGCAGGAGACCAAAATAAACCAAGTCTACCCAATATGATTCAAATCAAGTATGATAAAGAAGTCAGTGTGACTAAAAGGTTCTACATGCTTAACTTTCTCTGCTGATGGCGATGTAGTGGGTTTGTTGCATTTAAATGTTGACTTATCATTCAGAAGGCATTGGCAAACTAAAGTTAAAAAGTTAGTTGTGTATCCTTTACAGGGCTTAGCAGTCAACCCTAACATTTATTGGTTGTTCATGATTCCTAGACAAGTTTATGTTCAGTAGTTTGCCATTGCTTTCTGAACAACCGTCACACATACCATTTTGTAAAAAACCAAAGCAAGGTGGTCTGCTGCCAAATCGCCGGCAGTTGTGTTTTGAATGCTTTATGTGAGATCACAAACTGCGTCCATAACCCCTTTGTGGCAAATACTGAATATAAAATTGTCTAGTAAATCACAGACAGACATTAGGGACAGAATGTTCTTGCAATGGACATGCAATTTGTTTGTTTAATTTTGAAGTATGATGAGAAATGTACGGATTGTTGAATTTTAAGATGTTTTGTTTAAATAATAATATGATTTAAAATAATCATGAATGAATGTAAATGTAAGTAAAGAGACTTTTCCATCTGGAGCCATATTGGGTTTGTAGTGCTGGAGCCACATGTTTAACAATGGGTGGTATTGTCAGTGTCACACCAGGCACCTTGACTTCCCACAATATTTCCTGGTGCCTGTATGAGGCCAGGTCAGTCTAAAGACAAGCCCTGCCTCATGAGGGATTGAACATATGACCACTGGGACTGCAGGACAGCATGCTAACCAACCACTGGACGGCAGGAAAGCATGCCAACCACTGTGCTTGTAAGGCTACCTTAAAGAACATACTGTATTATTAATGTACTTAAAGATGCAGTCTGTTATGTTTTATGAAGTAAGACCTACATAAGATTTATTATATGTGTTTTCTTGTTGTAATTACTATGATGAGTTGCTTGTTTCTATCTTCATTTTCCTTAAACTTATGTTTTTGTTAATGCTAACTTTATATTAGTGTGAGTGGAGTAGATAAGAGGTTACAATATCCACTATGGTACAATCTTGCATTATCTCACGGTGTTGGCAAAATAA
This sequence comes from Cepaea nemoralis, assembly GCA_014155875.1. Lineage (NCBI taxonomy): Eukaryota > Metazoa > Mollusca > Gastropoda > Stylommatophora > Helicidae > Cepaea > Cepaea nemoralis. The sequence continues at coordinate 228,089 of JACEFZ010021199.1, read as the reverse complement.
GAACAAGGATAGCAACTCTCCCCTAATCCTGGGAGAGTGCACATATATCTAGATTTATTGGACACGTGCTGACAGCTTGGAGGACCTGTGTACATGCTGATTGCATTGAACAGTGCAGGCTGAATAGGCCACAGCTCAAAATTAGAAAAGCTGCCTACACAATTTAAAAACGTGTGCATGTGTGATTCTGCCATACACACCTGTGTATTCTGGCTGGTGTATGTGCCCCATGCTGAGGGTTCCCATGTGTGATCTGTGAGAGCCGATCAGTGTGGGCGGTCGTGTTTCATCATCACTAGCATCATGGATCAGCTCTGTGTTCTTGTCTCCATTATGCCATATGGCCAGGCCATCTAGATATTATCTATCTGCCTTTGCCTTGTTCTTTCCAGATGTCATCAGTTTCTCTAGTTTATTTTGTCCTGTAGCATACCTAGAAAATCTTGACTCTAAGACTAATTTCTCTAATCAATTTATAGTTTTTTGTTTGTTTCTTGTGGGATTTTTGTGTCCCTGGCATTCTTTGCATGTTTCTCACAAACCCCATTTCCGCTGCCATTAGAAGATGATTTTCAGCTATTCTGTTCATTGTCCTCGTTTCATAACCATATAAAAGTACAGGTTTTGTGTAGCCCTTCAACACTCCGTCTTTGCCATAAAAATTCTTGTTTTAATCTCTTCAAGGCACTGTCATTTACTGCCAATATAGTACCTTGCGGTGTATGGCAGAGGGGTCTTTGAGCCTGAGGAATAAAGGCCGCCTGGCTAGTGCAGTCGCCGCGAACTGTGCAGGTTAGGATTTTCTTTTTGCCTCCGACAGAAAAAAATCCTGCACCTTACCGGGGATCGAACCCGGGTCTTCCGAATGAGAGTCCGGCGTTCTATCCACTCGGCCAGCCGCTCCTCTTCAAGGCACCTCCCATCAAATGTTATGATTGTTATGAGCTAGCTGTACTGATTCACTTGTTTAAGAATATTCCCATTTACCTGTATATTACATTGTGGTATTTCTTCCTTCATAGAGATGACCATATTCTGTCTTACAGTTTATTTCTAACCCTATACTAAACTTCTAAATTGAAATAGCTTATAACAACCTTTAATGTTAATGTTATTGAAGTCCCATTTGTACCTTTTTTTTTTCACCCTTGATTTTCAGGAACCACAGATTATACAGGATACAGCAGCACAACAGACACAGGCTACACATCCTCACCTGCTGCAGGCTATGGATCCACACCTGCTACAGGCTATGCATCCTCACCTGCTACAGGCTACACATCCACACCTGCTCCGAGCTACACAACCACACCTGCTACAAACTACACATCCTCACCTGCCACAAGCTACACATCCCCACCTGCCACAAGCTACACATCCCCACCTGCCACAAGCTACACATCCCCACCTGCCACAAGCTACACATCCCCACCTGCAGGCTTCTCTGATTCCACTAGTAGCTATACATCGTATCAGTACAGCCAGGACACTGCAAAATTCAGCAGTTATCCATCTTACTCTTCAGAATCCATTGATATAACTGCAGAAGCATTCTCAACACCATCAGCCCAGTACAGTGGTGTGGCACCACATAATGAAACGCCATCAGCCCAGTACAGTGGTGTGGCACCACATAATGAAACACCCAGCCAGCCAGCTTCAAGCTTTGACTCGTACCCATATCAAAGTGACTACAGTCAAACCTCACGCCCTTATGAGCAAACTAGTACTGCATCAAGCTATAACCGATCTTATAATCAGGATGAGCAAACTAGTACTGCATCAGGCTATAACCGATCTTATAATCAGGATAACAGTGACTACTCTTATCAGGACAAGCATAATCAGTCAACGAGCCCATGGACAAGTAATGACCAATACAGTTCTTACTCCCACGATTATTATGAGCAGAGTCCTGCTACAACAGACTATGTTCAGAAAGAGGAGACCAGTACAGGAAATCTGGATTACTCTGCTTCATTAGATAGATATTCCCAGGAGAACAGTCGTGCTGCTGGTAGTTCTGTTGGAGGCCTTGCTGGTACTTCTGCTGGTAGTTCTGTTGGAGGCCTTGCTGGTACTGCTGCTGGTAGTGGTTATTCTCATGCTGAAACATTCTCAAATACTGATGACCAAAGTAACAGCTATCATAGCTATGTAAAGCCAGTCAGTACTGAGTTCAGTAAACCACAGAATAGTTTTGGAGGACACAGTGGTCCTGCACAGTTTAATAAAGCATTGGAAAATACTCAAAAGAGTTACAACAGTGACAGAGCAGGTCCTAGGAACTTTGGTCAAAAAAATTTCAGCAGTGACCGAGCAGGATCCAAAAACTTTGGTGTCACATCATCTTATAGTTCAGATTATTATAGTGGCAGTCGAGGAAGAGGTGCTGGGCACAGTAACTTCCAAGGAGGGAATAAAGATGGTTATGGAAGTAGTGAAAACAATCGTTTCTCTGCAAGTCAAGACACCACAGTGCCCCCTCCCCAAACAGCAACACGTGGGAGAGGCTATAGCAACCAGAGGGGCGGTGGGTCTTTTTCAAACAATCGTGGGTTCTCATATCGTGGTAGCCGTGGTGGTGGTGGCAGCAGCAACTTGTCTGCTAGGGGATCTTCCTTTTCACCAAGGGGATCTTCCTTTTCATCAAGGGGATCTTCCTTTTCAGAAAGAGGACCTTCATTCTCAGCAAGAGGATCTTCCTTTTCTGCTAGGGGGTCATCCTTTTCTGTGAAGGGATCATCCTTTTCAGCCAACAATGATGATCAACGCTCAACAGTTTCTAAACCTCTTCTTGAACCATTTGATGCTAGAAATAAAATTAATGAAGTTAGGAACACAAGCTCAGCTCCAGGCAAGTCAACAGTGACCTTACTATCCTTACTATCTAACCAAAAGAAACCATCGTTACCTGCTTACAAGCCACCGGAGCCTGTTAAAAAGGAGATATTCAAAGCACCTGCAAGACCTCAAGATAGGCTGCTCAATGAAATTGAGGAAAGAGAAAAGGCAATAAAAGCTGAAGAGCTTAAAAAATTGGAAGAGGAGAAAAAGAAAGCTGAAGAAGAACGACTGAAGGCTGCGGCAGAACGACTGAAGGCTGCGGCAGAAAAGAAAAAACGAGCAGAAGAGGAGCTGAAGAAAAAAGTAGCAGAGGAAGCTGTTAAAGCTGCGCCACCAAGTAAACCTCCTCAGACAGCTGAAGAAATTGCTCATGAGGAGGAAATTCAGAGAAAGATTCGTGAGTCTGTTGTCATCATTAGCCCAGCACAAGAGATTGCTCTGTTGAAAGAGGACCCTAGTAAAGAAATTGAGATGCCAGAAGAGCTTCGTAAGCTGTTGAAAACCTTGTCAACGGATTATCTGTGCAAATTGTGCAGTGTGAGGATTGTGGGTCCTCAAATGGGAGCCATGCACTATAATGGCAAAAATCATCTTAAGAAATTACGCAACTTTGTTCAGACCAATGGCCGATCTGCTGGTTTCAACTTGGATACTTTGGAGAAATCCGAGAAAGAGGAACAGAAAGAAGTGTTGCCTGGAGAGAAGAAAGCGGAAGTTGTGGAAGTAACGGTAACAAAGACTGCTCATCTCTGGCGGTCTGGTCAAGGATGAGAGGTCATAGTCTTGAGCAATTAGTGAAGAGTTGTCATTCAAGCAGCATACAGTTGCAACTTTCATGCATATATTGCTCATCCATGTGCCAAGACTATGGCCTGTCATTTCTGGCCTTGTGTTTTAAATGGCAGTAGATGTAAGAATGATCATACAGTGCTTGATGGATTGTGAGGCTTGTGGTTACATTATGAATGTATGTGTTCTTAGCATGTAATTGTGTGCTGGCACCATCATTCCAACAGGCACTTGTAATGGTGAATTCTTCAATCTTACTTTGATTGCATTTGTATATCAGTATAGAAGAATGCTATTGTTCTCAGAGTGGTGGTCAATCCAAAGGCAGATATTGTCATAGATATGTGAAATATTGATTGCTCTTATATGCTAGGTCACTCCATTGGACTTGGGAAGAACTTTTCCCTTCCTTGCTGTCTCTCTCTTAAGAAAATTCCCATATGAGGCTAGGTTGGCTCTGGAACCGTAGTTGTTGGAAATAATCCTCCCTTGCCAAAACTTGGACTGAACTGTGACCCATACATTACCATAATAGTACTATCCCAAACCCTGAAATACAAGGGGATTGTAGTGTTCTATATCTGTCTGTGATATAGCAGTGGCAGGTTGAATTCATTAGGATCAGCAAGTATGGCTCAGATGTTGACCCAGCTTCATCAGATTGGCACCAGGGATTTAGAGAAAGTACAGGCAGCTGCATAATGCTAACCACACATATCATGTACAGAGCGTTTGGGCCTAAGCCTAACTCAAAGATATCTTATGTTTAGCTACAGCTGTTGTCCAGTTTCTTTATATATAAGTATTCATTTATATTTATAAAGAACATCATGTAGAAAATATATGGATAACATTGAGGGATAAATGGCCCCACCATTGGTCAGAACTGGTGAACATTTGTTTCAATAGTTAATAATCACAAGTTTGTTAATTTACTGATTAGAATTATGATTCAAATATTAATTACCTACATCTAACACATTTAATACAAAAAAGTTTTATAATGTGTAGCCATGTCTCCAGTATTGATTAATCTGTGAATACAAAAGAAAAACCAGCCATTAAATAAGATCTGTAGCTCTGTTATGACCATGATTATTCAGTAGACTTGCCTAACTGCAACACTGCTGGTGCTACACTTTAATCTTGGCTACAATGCTTGCCTCTCAACTCTTGGGCAAGATTAAAACAGTGCACAGGTTTTACACACAGGCCACTGAAAGCTGTTACTACAGGCCTGATGTCTTCAATTCTTATATTTACATTAATTTTATGACAAAATCTTATTTTACCTGAAAAATACTCCCGTAAAATGTACATAATTTATTAACATATGCACGTGCTAACATGTAGAGAGGTAAAAGTATTTATTTTAAGTGTATAGTTTATTTGGTTTTCAAACATAGCACTGGGCGTTGTTATAAAGTCTTCAATAAAAATGTCATTGCAGCTTCGCCAGGCACACTGTGACATGATGAAAATATCAGAAACGTTAATGGGAGTGTTTTGAGCATTGTCTAATATTATCTTGAACAATGACAACTAGAATAAGTTGTGTGTTGGCTTGTGCAGTTATGTTAGTATTTATAACCTTTTATTGGGATGCTGTTTGTTTCAGTCAGAAGGTGTTTTTGTTTTTGAATGTTTGCAGGCTTCAAAAGCATGTTGAGCAGTTTACAGACAAATAATTCATTGCCTTTCATGTAAGGTTGGTGTCTTGCAGGTCCCTCACTTCATTCTTAAAATTAATGAATGCCACATTAGTATTCTGGCTGCCACATCTACAAATTTATTCAAAACAGCAAACTTGAAGTAGAAAACATGACCAGAATAATCTGATGTTAACTTCAGTGCTATGAATTATTATAGGATTTGGAACACTGAAAGTCTTACGATGGTCGCAAGGTTAACTGAACTATTATAGCATCTGGAAACATTGAAATTCCTGAAATGATCACCTGAGTAAATCTTTTCAGGATTTGGAAATGTTGAAAGTCATGAAATACTCATATATTTTAACTGAATCATTGTAAAATTTGGAAATACTGAAAGTCTTGTAATGATCACATAGGTGAATCATTGTGAGATTTGGAAACATTGAAAGTCAATAAATGATCACATAGGTGAATCATTGTGGGATTTTGAAACATTGAAAGTCTTACAATGATCACATAGGTGAATCATTGTGGGATTTGAAAACATTGAAATTCATGAAATTATCACATAGGTGAATCATTGTGGGATTTGGAAACACTGAAAGTCATGAAATGATCACTTAGGTCAGTGGTTCTCAACCTTTTTTGGACCGTGCCCCCCTTCACCATATTTTCAGAACGCCATCCTCCCCCCCCCCCCTTTTTCATATTCCCTATCTAAAAACCCCCCCACCCCTACACAGTATACGTAAAAATGGAAGATAAATTTAATAGCATATACTAACACCAGTCTAGACATCCACATAAAACATGATTTGTGGGTCTACTTATTTTATAAAATGAATTTTAGAAGGATGAGACATACATAATTGTAAAGTATGAAGGGAAAAACGATATCAAGTAATCGGTTCTTGTATTAACGCGATCTTGAAATGGTCTTATTCCCCCCCCCCCCCCCTCCCCCGGAAACCCTAAAAATTCCCCCCTGGGGGGGAATTACCCACCGGTTGAGAACCACTGACTTAGGTGAATTGTTTAAGATTTGAAAACATTGAAAGTCTTACAATGATCACATATGTTAACTGTGAATCATTGTAAGATTTGAAAACATTGAAAGTCTTACAATGATCACATATTTTAACTTTGATCATTCTGGACAGATGTTTAAAATGTTACAAAACTATTTAGAAGTTCAACTCTAAATATGCTATCGTAAGTGACATGATATGGAAAGTGCGTGTAGAGGTTTCTTCTTCTATACTTTATGTTGTGATGTATTCTTTCAAAGTAACAGTTTATTTTGTGCTAATCGATGACTTTTGAAACCTTAGCTGCTGATTTATAACTAAAAACAACTTTTACTTTGTGTGTAATTCACAGGCTGAAAATTTACCTTTATTCAGTTGTATCTAAGGAAGTAATATACTTAAAAGTTGTATAGGTTGCACAAAGTAGTTTTAAAACATATTTAGGTTTATGTGTGGTATTCAAACTGATTAAGCTGTGATGGGATGAGCAAAACAGCTGGCCAGGGAAGTCTTACCAGAAAATCAACATTGCAGTCCATATTAAGACTTTTTAACAGAAATCAAGTGGTTTTTAACAGAAAGCAAGTGGTTTCTTAACAAAAAGCAAGTGGTTAAAATAGTACTAAAAGACATTGTAAGTAAAAGCTCTGGAATAAGAAATACAGGAGAAATATACACATGTAAGATTGATGTAGTATGTGAAACAAAATCACCACACAAACTTAGTCATTGTACTAACTCTGCATTGTCGACTGTCTGGATACATGGTGCCAGTATCTTAATTGTGTACATTTCTATTAATGTTTTAATTGTGTAACTATCTGATAGACCTTGTCCTTGCCTTCAAAGAAAAAGCTGTAGTGTGTTTAATGAAGGTAAATAGCAGTGATTTACATATGCTGCTTGAACCAGATGGACTGTATTTCTTAAATTGTCATATTTTATTTTTATTCAAGCTGATTTATTTACACTCTTGAAGTACCATTTTGACCATTCTTATTGCTAGTGAAGATCAGTAACAATCATACTGCCGTGCTTCTATAATTTCAATAAGATTTCCCTAATCCAACTGTTTAACTCATCTCATCATGCAGCAACACTTGTTTGTAATGACAGAGCATAGACCAAGGCCAGTTTGTATGTGTATTGTACATACAGTGTAAATCATATCTTACTTGTGGGTATTTATTTCCCAGGGTTCATAACATATTATATTTCCTACAATTTTCCTAGACAGCCATTTTCAATATAAAAATATTTATAGTCAATGATTGATGCCTTTTTAAGAAACATTGGTACAGGTCACCTAAGAATAGTTCTTTTATATTAGAGAGAATAGAATTCTACATCAATATTTGAGCTCTGGTAACTCAGTGGTTAGCATGCTTACCTGCCAGCTTGGTGGTTGTGTTCGGATCTCTGTCAAGGTGGGGGGTTGTAAAAGTTGACTTGGGCTCCCCGGTACACACAGTCTCAATGGGTACCAGTGGATGTTCTGGGAAGCAAGGTGGCTGGCGAGATATTGATCACATCACACAGTGGGTGCTCATTGGTCACATCACACAGAGTGCTCATTGGTCACATCACACAGTGAGTGATCATTGGTCACATCACACAGTGAGTGCTCATTGTCACATCACACAGTGAGTGCTCATTGGTCACATCACACAGTGAGTGCTCATTGGTCTACAAATATGGAGCTCACACAAAATACCCATTATGCCTCAAGATGTGAAAAGCAGTCCTTAACCCTTTACCGGGCAGACTTTTGTCTGTTTTGTAGCCCTGAACGGGCAAGAAGAATTTTGAGGTTCGGTAAAATTTTGGGTTACATTAGTAAAAATATCACATATAAGTTGTTAGTCAACAGATTTTAGTCAAATAAACAGCAAAATGAAGGGAAAAGCATGCAAAATATTTTACTCACGTGGATGATGCCGCTATTCCACACATGAACACAAATATTTACAAAATACAACATATTGTTTGTGATTGTCAGTCATTTATACGGCAATTTACAAACACATTTTCCGAATCATAATCACTTTCTTTAAAGTCTGACTTCACGACTGCTAACGCAAAGTAATGCTGATCACTGATATCTAGCTCCGATTAATAGTCAACTTGTGTCTTTCAATGTCACTTAAATTGAACCCAGCGAAATCTCTGCTATCACTTGAAGAATCGTCAAAATCCATTTTGAAATACAAAGCGTAAAACCCATAAAAACTATTTTTAAAATCCTGTTCAAATTCAAAGTACACACCTGCGAATGGCGGCCACGTTGTCAAGGTATCGGTGAAACAAAAAGACAATCGGAAGTCTCGGAAAGCCGAGAGATCGCGTTTTTACAATGCATAATAGTCACTGGCGTGTTCGGACGGTATGCCCGGTCCGGGGTAAAAACGTCCCCGGACGCTTTGCCCGCTAAAGGATTAACTTGTCCCCCCTATATGTTAATATATGAACGCAGCATAAATAACAGAATGGTTTCAAAAGGCATCTTTTAGCACATAAACTGTTGTTACTTGCCAAAACTAGGTCAGTCAGTGTGTTGTCTAGCATTCTTACAAGCATAACTACTGTGTAGCTTGTTGAGTCAGAAGACTACATACATACAGCTAGGCTTATAAGGTTGCTAAACTTTCATGTTGACTTGTCTGGGGTGGGGGGGGGGGGTGTATGCTAAAACAGGTAGCTTGACCAAGTATGGTGACCATAAGGTGGGTTGTTTAAAGAACCGACACTGTTGTGTTACTGCAGATAGTGTATAGTTGTTCAGGTTTCCTCAAGGGATGCCAAGATGTGAATACAGGTTGTGTTCACACATGCTGTCCTCATTTTTCCGCCCCACACCCGCAGTAACTTGACTTTACTAGTCCATCCTCACTGGCTGGGTTGATGATGTCTGACAGGCAGCTGCAGCCCCAGGCATGCAGTTGTAGCCCCAGGCATGCAGTTGTAGCCCCAGGCATGCAGTTGTAGCCCCAGGCATGCAGTTGTAGTGTTTGTAAAATATCCACTAAGAGACATTTGGTACGAAAATCACATTCACTTATCATTTTCAATATTTGGAGGTCAAGAGTCTCAAATTAGTTGTGCTATGCGCATTGACATATCTTGTAAATGACGAGATTACTTGATTAACATTGGAATAGTTGACAATGTGAACATCACATGCATATCTTTCAGTATCTACTAAGGAGGACTAAACACTTATCTGTAGTCGAGTGGTGTCGGTTCTAAGAAATAGCAGATACTCTTGAATCATAGATACCCCAAGATATTTTCTACAGATGCATAGTTTGTTGTTTTGATAAATTGTAGAGATGGCAAGAGTTCAGTCTCTATTCATTGTAATTAATACTGCAGTCTGGGCAACAGGTAAATCTTCTAACTTGTGCCATGTTAGCAACATAAAGGACATGCAGTGCATTGAAGTGCACTTAGTTCACATTTGTGCTTGGAGGGTTCTACATATGATTTGCAACTTATGCAGTGGGAATATTTGTTTGTTGAGACACTAGATAAGTTTAGGTGCACTTCATAGTCCTTGTAATTGTTTCTTTGTTGTTGTTGTTCACTAATATGAAGCAGTTACAATTGCCTGTATGACCACTCATCTGAAAGACTGACATAAGCACAGATGTTATTATTTTTAACATCAGTAATGGCCAGATTAGAGACCTCAGTATATTCAATCTTAAATCTACTTGTGTTTGAAAACCGCAGTAAATTTATCTCTAGTATTGACTGGATTATAAATTTGCAGTTATTTTATTGGCAGTAGTGCCTAGATTAGAAAACTGCAATATGTTCTATTCTCAGTAAAGACTGAATCAGAAAACTGCATTATATTCTATCTCCATTATTAGAAAACTGCAGTGTATCCTATCCCCCGTAATTACTGGATTAGAAAACTGCAGTATATTCTATTCTCAGTAAAGTAAAGACTGGATAAGAAAACTGCAGTATATTCTACCCGCACTAATGATTGAATTAGAAAACTGCAATATGTTGTACCCCCAATAATGACTGAATCAGAAAGCTACAGTATATTGCACCCCTAGTAATAATTGGATTTGAAAACTACAGTATATTCTATCACCAGTAGTGACTGGATTAGAAAATTGCAGTATATTCTATCCTCAGTAATGGCTGTATTAGAAAACTACAGTATATTCTACGCCCAGTAATGACTGGATTAGAAAATTGCGATATAGTCTATCCTGAGTAATTTCTGGATTAGAAAACTGCAGTATATTCTATCCCCAGTAATGACTGGATTAGAAAACTGCAGTATATTCTACCCCCATTATTGACTGGATTAGAAAGTTGCAGTTTATTCTATTCCCAATCCTGCCAGTATTAGAAAACTACAGTGTATTCTATCCTCAGTAATTACTGTATTAGAAACTGCATTATATTCTATCCCTGTAAAACCTGGATTAGAAGACTGGTGTGTATTCTTTCCTCAATATTGACTGGATTAAAAAAAAAAATAAACTGCAGTATTTTCTATTCCCAGCAATGAATGGATTAGAAAACTGCAGTATATTTTATCCCCATCAATGACTGGATTATAAAACTGCAGTATATTCTATCCCCATAAAACCTGGATTAGAAAACTGCAGTATATTTATTCTGTCCACAGTAACAACTATTTTTTAAAAATAAAACTGCAGTACATTCTGTACCTAGTAATGACTGATGTAGAAAACAAAACTGCAGTATATTCTATCACCAGTAATGACTGGATTAGGAGGAAAAAAAACTGCAGTATATTTTATCCCCAGTAATGATTAGATTATAAAAATAACTACAGTATATTCTATCTTCAATGGAGTAGAAAATTGATGTATATTATCCTCAGTAATTACTGAATTAGAAAACTGCAGTAAATTATATCCTAGTTCCAACCTGAATACTGATCATTTGACATCAGAGTTTACCTTTCTGCACACAAGAAACAAGACAGTAACATCTATAGGTATTGTTATAGCACTCATTCAGTATAATTGATCAGAAATAGATATCAGAGGACACAGAAACATGGAAAGAGCATATCTTCCTGAAGCACAATCAATCATCACCTGCAAGTAAGAGACTTGTGACTAGCTAGCAACCTCTAGTAACTTCAATAGTGCAGCACCATCATTGGTGCTGCAGGTTCAAGTTCTATGTGGCTGTAACGTTACATTTTGTTGTATATTTATCTACTTTTTTGCCTTTTGTCTTTTATGGGTACTGACCAGTGCCCGTGAAAGTGTTTATCTGATGGTTTTTGGGTTTCCAGGTATTCCTGTTTCCTTCTATAGCAGTATAATATTAATTAATAATATTTTTGCATTCAGTCGTTATTTTCGGTCGTAATATATTCTTCCCAGAGTAGTGTCAAATCAGTCATGACCGCCGCTGCCAACACATTGGTCAATGGCATTTGTCTGGGCAGTGTTGTTGATTGAATGACATTGTTTTAAGGCAAGCCATTCCCCAATATTGTTGATTACCCTTTTGTGTGACATCTTAGTTGTTACTTGAACCATGTCCCAGTGATTGTCAGTTCATCTAGTGCCAGACAGTTGTTACAGACTCGGGATGTTACGTATTTCAATCCATGTAATATTTTAAAATAACAGCCGCTTGCGACACAAAGAGTTAAGTATTGTAATTCAATTGTGAAATCTGATAGCAATTAATGAGTAAATCGATGTCCCACGTAGTTTTTGGAATAAATGAACAGTGCGTTGTTCTTGTTTCTAAAATTTGTACTCAGATTCTCACCGGGAGTGGCCTCACAGACATTGTCATATTAAACAGATTATTATTTTGAGTGTAATTGCCATATTTTACATGCATTTGCCATGCAAGTCAGAGCTTTTTAAGAAAAAAATACTCATCAAAAAAATTTAGAAGCAGTAATGAAACATGTTTGGTAATGTAAATACTGTGAAATACAAATGGTGCTGAAATATGTTTGATAATATAAAATATACTGTGAAGTACATGAGGTGCTGAAGCAGTATCTCTGAGGAGGGATAACATATACACATTCTCTAGACAGTAACTTTGGGAAATAAACACTATGGTATACTTGCAGAAGTTGCATGAGGACACTACTTGTTTGGGGAATATCAGCAAAGATGATAGAAATTAGCCTGACGTGGAAAACACTAGACAAAAGGAGTGAAAGAAGGCTGGCACAGATTATGTGGACGGCGTAAACAGCTGAAACAAACAATATAAACAGTATGACATTCGTTGAAATGTTAGATGCCAGAGAGAAGTGAGAGTTATAGTTGCCAGCAATGGACACACACAACAACACTGTAGTTGGGCATATAAATATGGAGAATTCAGTTGTTGGTATAGCTTCTCCTCCTCCCTGATTTGTTCTTGCTGTTTACACATTGTCAGTTCTGAGGGGAATGGACAGTGCTGTCACACATTTCACTGTGCTAGCACATAGATCCCCAATGTTTGCTATAGAAATAATTGCCATTGGCTTCAGTATTGAAGCTGTGAGGTCATAATCTGTGGGACAAGTATGAATTGCTGTCAGACTTTGCAAGTGAGTTCATGTCATTCATGAAACAGAATGTTTTGTTTTCTTATGGACAATTATGGTTTTTAGTGAAGTTTTCAGAGATTAGTCATGAAATCTGTACGATTCTTTTGATATTGGACTAATTGAACATACATGTAATCATGGCATTTCCTCATTTGAAAAATTTGATGCTTCATAACTGAATTACCTAGTGGCTCCTCCATGAAAATGTTTTGCCATATGCTGCTTGTTCCTACCTTGAAGTTTAAGCACCCAGTAAACATATATCTAATCATAACATAATCTTACTGAAGTGAATAATAGAATATTTTGGTGTTTTTTTTTTTGCACCAGAACATTACCTAAATGGTAATTCATGTTCTTATTATCTTTTACATCAAGTAGCCTTTGTATTTAAATTTTTCAACAAGTTTTAGTACATTATACTAACTTGTTTCGGCCACAGACTTCCAACTTATGTTGTCAAAATGCTGTTTTAGTTAAGTTCCAAGAGCATCTATTGTTTCACGATAAAACAAATAGTTGATCCAAAAATTCTTCCAGCCCATTTAGTATGTGTTTGTAAGATGAGATGTCCATGAGAAATTATCATTTTCTTTCATATGTGATGCTCGGCATTTAAACCTGAAGTAAATTAATTCTGCAGATTGTATGTCGGAACATTTCTAACTTCATATGTCCTCTACTTCAGAGGTACAACACGTTTTAATTCTTGATGTGGCTATTACAATGGCTACTCGCTTAACTCATTAAGTACAAGATTAAAACACATACTGCAGCAGAATTTATTTACAAATTTTCAACCAGGTGTGTGTCTATAATTACGGCTGTAATTTTGGGCACTTTCAGCTCATTTTTGTGTTTGGATGGGGGCATGGCTTATTTTAAATTATGTTTCTAACATTTATGGAGATGTTTGAAGCTTTATGAATTAAGTTAGCATTTGTCTGAATGTAAGGATTGGAGACAGTCACACGTATTTGTGTACTCACAGATTTCCAGGAGAAATCAATGGCTAATGTTAATTGGCTTAATAGTTACTATATTTGAGACTTAATGCGTTACAGTCAGCATGCTTCAGTCTTTGTAGTCAGATAGTTTCTGGTTCATTAGTTGATATTTAATACAAATAAGTATATCATTTGTCCAATTTTAGCCACTTTTCCCCCTTTTGCCTAAGGAATACGTATTAGAAATAGTACAATAATGTATCAAAACTGTACATCCTCAACAGGCGTGTGCTGTAGGTGTAACTTCAAAGATTTCCATTTTCTTGAGTTCAAGCATTTTACAATTTACTGAAAAAGGATTACCCGAAGTTTCTATAATTGTATCACTCTCTGTGGGGCCAGTTTGCACTGCTTTTTTGTTTGTAACTATTATTATGGTAGTCAGAAGTCCACCATTTCTCAGCCACATGTCAGTTTTAAAATATAGAATATAATTAAAGCTTCGCTTGTTAGTTTCATTCATCACAATTCTCTGTAAAGCACATATCTGTGAACCGATTTCTTGTGAGTGCAGATTTCTTTAGCATGAGTTGGACAATCACATAATTTAGAAAAATGCTCTAGACAGTATTTGTTGTGATTGTGTGACAGTGATTGTGCTTCTACCAGATTGTCTTTTTGCAATGACTATTGTTTAGTTTCTGATGGTGCACTGATGCAGTTTGCTTGTTAACACGAGAGGTAAGTTTAAACAAAAATATTGTGGCTTATTGCTAGTTCATAAGTCTGAATCATATGCAGTCACGTGTTCTCAGCTGTAGCCACTCAAATAGCAAAGGTGGGCACTGTCTGTCATCTGTCTTATACAGAATAGAAGATCATTTTATGGGTTGAGAGCTGTTTCATATGTCTCATGTTTCTTTGTTATCCCAAATTGTCTTCTAGGTTGGAAAGGTGGGAATAGGTAGTCACATTAGCCAATAGAAGACAAACAATTCACTCAGACATACAAAATGTTGTCCTACCCTGATTGACAAACAATTCACTCAGACATACAAAATGTTGTCCTACCCTGATTGCCAAACGATTCACTCAAACATAAAATGTCCTACCCTGATTGACAAACAATTCACTCAGACAAACAAAATGTCCTACCCTGATTGTTAAAATGCACTGTCATCTTTCACATGTTTCTAGTTAGAGCTCATAAAGACATGAGACTTTCATTAATAACAAAGCCAATGTAATACATACTCTGTTGTCTATCACATGTTTCTAGTCACAGGTAACAAAGTCAGTGTAAAGCCATGGCCACGGGAGTGTCAAGTCTTCACATAAATTTAGTCATGAGTTGATCACACTATTGTTTTTTCTAGCTTATTTAACTTCAGATGTAGTCACAATAATTGAGCTGTTTGATTGACTCGTGGATAATTATGCAGGGAAACTAGCTTGTAATACAAAACAGTAATACTTGAACACAGTGGTCTGCCCTTGGGTTGGGGGGGGGGGGGGGGGGTGAGGGGCAAGTAGCTTAGGGGTACAATGTTCTTCTCGACTATAAAACTGCTGTTGGATTCCAGCTGAACAGTTCGTAATAAAACCAGATGCTATGCTAGTTTTTTGTTTTATTTTTTGCACTCATTTCAACTCGAGCGCATACATGTGCTGTTTCTTTTAGTGCACTGGGCTGATTTTTGCAATTCTTGTTGCTCACATTAAAACTCCCTTGACAGTTCATAATCATATATTGAAGGCCATATAGGCCACTACCATGGCAACATTTCAATGTTAGACAACTTGCCCACAGTAGAGAGCCACATTTTGCCAACTGGTACAGGTGGGGTGGACCCAGGCTCATGAAAGCGGGCACTAGATAATTGTCAGAATTGCCTGGGAATTCTATAGGAAGGAAAGGCAGCGAGAACAGAAACTGACTGCAGCCTAAAATATGTGAAAGTCTCACACCTGACACCCACTGCAGCAGTAATCTAACCCATAACAGAATATTTATAGTGTGTGAATTTTACATACTCACACTGTCTCCCTCACTAGTAATATAGCAACCCCTGCACCCTTTTGTGATTCCCCTTGTTTGATCTGGGAGGAAACCAACACTTAACGGAAGTATATATCCCCCATTGAAGGTGGTTTTATCTTACTCACCTCCAAAGGTAAGTGACATACTTTGTCAGTAAACCAGCTACCTGGCTAGACACTAATCTGACCTAGTTGTGGGAAAGGTACAGTATCACGAACACATATAAATCAGTAACATTAGTCATAGACAGTAATAATAACAACAGTAATAATACAATGTAACTCGCCATGTTGCCTAACAGTGGTCCATTTTAGAACATTTGAAGACACGAGAGAAAAGACTTGTACATAAAAGATCTTGGACTCCTAACATTGGGTAATGTCCACACTTACGCACACAGTTGAAGAGAACGAGGCAATTGAAAGGACATGTCTACTAGCACATTCTTTGTTGGTGTGTATTGTTGGTGTGTATTGTTTTGCTATTCTCGTAGATTAAGGAAAGGGCAGGTAGCAGTAGACTGTCAAAGATATTTAAATGAGGTTTGTTTATGTTATTCCCACTGTTTTTAATTATAGGATATTGATGAGAAAAAGTACTGTAAAATCTGCAAGCTGTCGTTTGCCCAGGAGTGCCAGGCTGAGATGCATTATAAAGGGAAAAACCATGCCAAAAAACTGAAGAGTATCGGCACAGGGAATGGGTTAGTTTCATTATTTAAACGACTCGTTTCTCTATGGTTTGTTTTCTATATTGTTTGTTCAGATAATTCACTGTCTTAAATGTGTGTGTCTGCTTTTATGTTAGTTTTTATGTGGTATCATTTGAATATCACATGTTGCACTTTAGTAAGTCAAGACTGTTCTTTGTTCAGAGTATAGTTTTGAGGGATTTATTAAGAGTTCTGTTAGGTCTCTTTTTCTCTCCTACACTCTTACGCCTGCAATTATCAAGGTTATATAAATCCTATTATTCATGTTCTCTGTACTTGAGCTAGCACCCAATGTTGTATTTACACAGCTGATAGTATGGATGTACTGACACCCAGCAATAACAAAAGTACAGTGCACAAATCTTAGAAATAGACACCAGAATTAAATACAAGGCAGTTCTTTAAAACGTTGCTTAAAAGTCGACAGGGTTGACTTCATTGCATCAGGTTTGATACCGTATGGCTCGGTCTCCACAGCACGGAAAGCATCGCACAAAGCACGAACTCCATAGCTCTAGCGATGACACACAGGAGTCTCCGAACAATTTCACTCGTGAACTGAAGGGCGTGGCCCGGAATCAAACCCACAACCTTTTGGAGCCAGAGTCAAGCGGCTTGACCACTTCGCTACGGAGACTCCCTTGGGAAGGAAGTTCTTAGTGATGTAGAAACTACGGCAAATTGTATAGCTCGAAAAGCACAGACATTGATCAGTTTTAGCCAAACTAGTCAGCTGGTGTCACAAATATGTGAACGCAGTTATAATGAAAAGTGTACCCATTGATAGAACGCTAACAGTTGAGTTGAGCTAAGAAAGACACTACTGCCCTCAGGACATTCCCACACATGCTATGTCTCCTCGTTCAACAGCCAGCCACGAGTTACACTGCTAATCGTTCCAACTGCCATCTGATTGAAAGTTCTCCACTACCTAAAAAAAAATAAGATAAGATTATATAATCATATCAAGCAATGGGCAGTTGAAAAATATGCACACATGATTTACAGATAGGGCAGATTACTGATGTACATGAACAAAATCACAGTATTACTTTCTAGTAAAATCACTTGTTTTTTATGTCATTTAACTGTCATGTTTTCTGTTTAATAGTTTACACCATTTATTGTGCTTTAGATTAAATAGTATTATTTAACAAGTGAATCTAATTGTCCACACCTTGATGAGATGCTAGAATCTGTTGTCAAGTAGGTAGAAGTGTTGTAAGTTGTATCCATATTTCAGCCCTGAAGTATTTGAATGCAAGATCTGCTGTGTAACAGTGACAGCCCAAGAGCATCTGACAGCTCATCTCGGTGGTTCCCGCCACAAGCAGCAAGTTCGCAAAATGGATGCCAATGAGAACTACAGAGGTAAGCACCACTGATACATTCATAGAGTAGACAAGCGAGGTGAATCTGAAAATATCAGATGTAGTTTGTACCAAAATAATGTTAGACAGAGTGGCAGGCTTACATTCAAACATCACAAATAGGGAGCAACTGTTGGACTTATTCCTCTGGACATGCTGGTGTGGTGGGAAACGAGTATTGGTGCATGATAAGGCAGACGTGGTCAGGACCCTTTGGAATTGTGTGTTTAGTGCAGAATGGGTAGACCATTACGGCTTGGAGAGAATGGTGCTGCAGGGAGTGACCAGAGGGTCTAGCTGACTCTCAAAACTTCTAGGAAAGACCAGACGGACACATAACACTGGTTACACACATTTTGGTGACTTACATTTTATAGCTGTTCTTGTGGAATTTTGTGTTGCTGATTCCAAAAATGTAATCGGATTTTTTCTAGTTTTTGAGATAATTAAGAGTGACCTTCTTAGTAGGGCAATTGTTATGTACAAGCCTAGAGTTACGTGCCTTCAGTGGCATTTTAACTATAATCTGCATTCATATTATATGTAATTACTGTGTTTCACATAAAACACCAAAAAATTTATCATTAGCATTTTTTAAATGTATAGTCAACACATAAAAAGCATTTCGAGGACTTCCTGGAATGTAATGTGATCAGACGGTCACGCTTAAGGATCCAAATCTTAAGGAACGCTTAAGGAACCCAATCTGCCATCATGTATGCATCCAGAAGGCGTTGATATCTCTCTTCCTTTGTTTTTATATCTTGGTGAAATCTTTCACCTTGCTCCTCACTAAAGTCGCCAAGATTCTCGGGAAAGAAATGTAAATGGTAATGGAAGTAGTGCATTTGGACTCTGTTTGTTCATCGCATCAATAAAATTTGGATTGTTTATTAACTTTCTAATTTGAGGTTTATCAAAAGTTCCAGCTTTAAATTTGTCTATGCTCAATTCCAGAAACTTCCTGCACAAATAATTAAAACAGGTACCATGTTTGTTCAGCGCCTTAGCAAATTGCTTCATCAAACTAAGCTTTAAATGTAATGGTTGTAGTAAAACTCTTTTTTCAATCAATGAGAGGCTTGTTGACAATATATTTTTCTCCAACTTTCAATTCATCCCTCAAGGGCCACTGTTTCTTTGTCCAGTGCATATCTTTTGCCCTGCTATCCCACAAACATATAAAGCATGGACGTTTTGCTGAATACCCTTTACTAGCCAAGCAAGAAGTTCATTATTTTAGAATCTACACAAACCTTCCAGTTTTATTCTAAATACTTCAGTTTTCCAGAACTGCTTACTCCTTCATTGTAGAATGAGCAATTGAAATTGAGTCATATTTGTTACCATTGTGTAAGACAAGCAGTTTAATTTAGTAAGGAACTAGATAGCAAGTTTTTTCCCTGAAAATACTGTAATAATATTAATTAAATACACAAATACCTGTATTTAAAAAAAACTAGAGCAGCTACTGACAAATAAATGTGATATTTGGTTTTAGCAGACCTCAGTTATGCAAAATCAGGTGTAAAATGTTTAGCTCCAAAAAAAAAAATGTTTTTTGTAGGGCTGTGTAATCAGGCTGCTACTGGTACCATTAGTACTGTGACTCTTCGCTGGCTGATGAAGATGGTGGAGTATATAAGGGAATGGCCCCGAGTGTTATGATCTCAGTTCTTGACTCAACTCAGTCAAACAAATGCATATTTCTATAGCAAATTCTTCTTATAGCTATGTGCCAAGTTTGAAATTTGACAATATCTGTTGCACTTAGTTCTTCTGAATTTGTGAAGTCTTAATTAAGACTTCACATTCTGTGACAATGTCTGTGAAGTGTTTGGAACTTGCCAATTATAACTCTAATGTAGCCTAGCACAGGAAGACAAAATACTGATGTCTGAACTGTCGACTAGACACAGGCCTTTGTGAACTGTTGCTGTCATACACCATGTATTGGCAGTTGTTTTTCTTGTCATTCATGTGTACATGGTTTAGGTAACTGTCGACTAGACAAGGCCTTTTGTGAACTGTTGCTGTCATACACCATATATTGACAGTTTTTCTTGTCATTCATATGTACATGGTTTAGATATCTGTCGACTAGACACGGGTCTTTGTGAACTGTTGCTGTCATACACCATATATTGGCAGTTGTTTTTCTTGTCATTCATATGTACATGGTTTAGGTGCTCCACTCATTATTACAGCAGAAGCACACAATATGATGTGGGACAAGTCAGTGTGCACAAGACAATGTAGTCAACAGGCAGTTGGTGGTCAACACACAAACACTTAGAGAATTGTCAGGTTGAAATATTCTCTAAATGTCAGTGAAGACATTGTGCTGAATTCACTCTTTGTCTGTTCTGTTTCACCCACTCGTTATTGTTTGATTTCAGATATGTTAATACCCTATGTTTGATTGGCTATTAAAATGTCATTAAAGGTGGTGTGAGAGGCAGAGGAAGAGGTGGATTTCCTTTCCGGGGAAGAGGAGGTAGAGGTGGCAGAAATATTGGTAATGAGGAATGGAGACCACTCCCAGATGTTAATTCCAGGGGAAGGGGATTCCGGGGTCGGTGAGTAAACACATGAATACTGTTGTTTGTCTTGATAGACTGGGTTTGACATCTGTTGGTTGTGAAAAATTAACACTACATGTTGAACAAGAAGGAATACAGATGAGCTGCTTCTGATGCATCAGGAATAATAGATAAAGATTCTATATCAAATGTCATTAAGCAGGATTTCATTAGACAATGCATTGGGCAATACAGTTCTAAGTTTTACTTCTTCTCATAACATCCTCCAACCAGTTGTGACTGTCTACATCTAGTTTCTTATATCATTTTACGGTTGTTGTGTCTAGAAGGACTGCTCTCACCAGTTATTCTTTCCATCTATGGCATTCTTGAAATTCTCCTCAGAAACCATATTCCCACTGCCGTTAGATGTTTCTCAATGTTTATTTTGCTATTTGCAGTTATTGTGTTTGAAGCACCATGTTTATTGTTATAAGCTGACCCAACAACTACATCTAACATTTGTTTCCATGTAAAATTCCACCGAATAAACTATTGCACGTGGCAGTTTAGGAAATAGACATCAAGCGACCACTATGGAAGCCACTCTGCTCTGGACAATTGTTGGTTGGTTGTGAATCCTCCAGGACACTTGAGTTTTAGTACAGTCTGCCAAAACCCAAAACAGGCTGGCATTTATTGGAGTGAGTGTTTTTTGTGTAAGGATTGTTCTTGTGACCCAGCACCATTGTACTATCTCCACCGAGACTGTGTCAGGGCTCTCCTGCCCCTCTCCAGGTCCAGAAAGCTGTGGAATATGCAAGACTGGCACTGAAAACTGCAGGGAGGCATTGCATATCCTTTACAGGACATTGCTGTCAACATCAGCATCTTTCAGCGGATTGTTGATTTCTTGGCAAGATTATGCTCAGTAGTTTGCCATTGCTTTCTGAGCAACTGGCTCACATACCCCATAAGTTACTGACGCGACGAGAATTGCTACCGATTCTCGCCGTCGTCACGTTACTCGCGAGAGTATACGGGATTACGGAGAAAGTCGCTAATGCTTAGGCCAGGGAGACTGGCCAGAGAGGCATTAGCTGTGATTAATTAGGCTGAAGTTGCTCATGTCTCCTCCATGGGTTGTAGGGTGTCTGTTTCAATAGACTCCACCCAGTATCCAGAGAACTCAGCAGTTGTGAAACCACAATCAGATTACATCGGTTGGGACTCCAGAAAAAGTTATCTTTCATGATATCTCACATGTGCCCTGGACCAGTTCATGTTTGATTGGCCTGGCTCAGCTGTTGAGCTTCTTTACATGCCTTGAAAGCTTAGACAGTTGTGGTAGTTTGGCCATATATAGAGAGACACCTTGTTAAAGATGTTCTGGGGGAAAAAGAGGAGGGCAAATATGCAAGAGTAAGACATTGTTACATATGCTTCAACATCATCAAGACATGGACTGAAGCTTATATGAGTGCCCCATGCAGACAAGGGCAGAGGGTGTTGGAGACTCGTTACAGTCAGACTTCCAATGTGGAGATGGCATTTGGTGATGATGGCTTGGAGAAACATTGCTGGTGCAACATTTGGTGATGATGGCTTGGAGAAACATTGCTGGTGCAACATTTGGTGATGATGGCTTGGAGAAACATTGTTGGTGCAACATTTGGTGATGATGGCTTGGAGAAACATTGTTGGTGCAACATTTGGTGATGATGGCTTGGAGAAACATTGTTGGTGCAACATTTGGTGATGATGGCTTGGAGAAATATTGTTGGTGCAACATTTGGTGATGATGGCTTGGAGAAACATTGTTGGTGCAACATTTGGTGATGATGGCTTGGAGAAACATTGTTGGTGCAACATTTGGTGATGATGGCTTGAAGAAACATTGTTGGTGCAACATTTGGTGATGATGGCTTGGAGAAACATTGTTGGTGCAACATTTGGTGATGATGGCTTGGAGAAACATTGTTGGTGCAACATTTGGTGATGATGGCTTGGAGAAACATTGTTGGTGCAACATTTGGTGATGATGGCTTGGAGAAACATTGTTGGTGCAACATTTGGTGATGAATGGCTTAGAGAAACATTGTTGGTGCAACATTTGGTGATGATGGCTTGGAGAAACATTGTTGGTGCAACATTTGGTGATGATGGCTTGGAGAAACATTGTTGGTGCAACATTTGGTGATGATGGCTTGGAGAAACATTGTTGGTGCAACATTGGACATCAGCTTCTGCATAGACATTGGTTATCATCATATGTTCCTCTTTGCAGTCTTTCATATGGTTAGAAACAATGCTAGTGGCACCCATTTGAGAATTTCATTCTTAGGTAGTCTTTAAACAGCACTAAATGGACTTGAAACAAACACTACTTCTGATAAAGAATGGTTTATAACAATGGATATATAAAGAAACACTTATCTTTTTATCTTGAATGATTACCATGAGTTCCTAAAATATTGATACAGTTATTTATTGCTGTCATCAGGTTCTTGTCTATGTTTCTCATTTTGTTGTAAATGTTTTAGAAAGAAGTGTCCTGATTTCACGAGGAAAGCTATGATGTTTATGTATGAGCAGACTGACTATTCAGTCACAGTCTAATTAACACATGTGAAAAACATGGTTTTATAAAACCCTCTGGTCTTGTATTAGAGCAGATGCAGCCCAAGATTGTGTCACTTTCATCCTCTTTTAGGGTTATTTCTGTATTCTCTTTTGTTTTAAGCTTATTGTAGCTATATTTTAACGGACATATGCTTTTTATTAGAATAGATTGAGATTTAATCACGAGAACAGAGTGATTGGTATGTTATTTATAACTTTTTCACTTGTGCCTCGTTCACGAGAGGTCATATGGGAGGTGATGTTTTCTGGCGAGGTCAAGGTAAACTGACAATTTTCTTTTGTGGTTCATATTTTGATGATAGATTACACTTCGTTTTACACTAAACAAATGTTATGTTTGTTAACATATTTTTCAAAGTGTAAATCATGTTTAACATGTTACATTGGACACTATATACTTTCTGTTCACTAATACATTATTAGTATTTGTAATTAAGTTTTCACCTTCAATATTTTAAAGACATAATTGCTAATTCCATTGCATGGTCCAGTGTAAATGCTGTGTGCAGGTGTTGTTATTGTTCATGTTTGATTTGTGAGTGTTTGCTCTAGTTTGTTTTACAGAAAGTTGTTGATACTTTGTGAATAATCAACTTTGTGTTAACATGTTTTACTGATTTGTATTGTGAAAAGGGTTGATATAACATGTTCTTTGATTAAACTGAACTAATTGTTCACAAATTGCAACACTAATATAATAGAGTACATTGTAACAATGTTCCTGACTGGTAACTGCTAACATAAGCAGCACATTGTTCCTTTCTCTCCAAGGTTTCAAGAGGCGAGCCAACTTTGATGATGGACTCCCACACCATCCTGACTTTGGAGCACCATTTTTCAAAAGACCAAGATTCTAGTTGCATGTTTTTCTTCATACTTTATGTCAAATAATTTGCCTGTTTTTCTCACTTTTATCTTGTCCATCAAGTTGCTTGTGTTGTCTTTACTTTTCTTTTGTGCATTGAACATTTTACTGATTGGATCATTATTTGATTTTACTGTATGTTACAATTTGCAGATTTTTTACAATAATTGTCATTGATCTGCGAAAGAGTTGCTGTTAGCATATTTTAAAACTGCTGTTGCCACTGTCTGTTTTTAGCCATGTATATTGACACCTGAAACTTTACATGTATCATAAACTTTGATTGTATTAAATTTCTCTGAAGATTATTTTATTCTTCTCTTTGTATCTTTCCAGGGGACAGTTTTATTTTGATTTTTATATTTGGTAAAAGTGTGTAAAAGTGCGACTGGGGAAGACATTAGTTGTTGCTGCTAAGTTTACTAACAATTGCAGGATTAGATATAGACACTAAGATCAGCACTGACAACCAACAGTTAAGTCAGACCAAAGAAATCAAATACATGGCAAGATTGCTGTCATCTGATAGTGTTGGTTTTACTTTATTGCACATGAATATCTCCATAAGTGCACCAGTCTCCTTCAGTAGATCACACAGGGATATCTCCATAAGTACTCCAGTCTCCTTCAGTAGATCACACAGGGATATATATCTCCATAAGTGCTCCAGTCTCCTTCAGCAGATCACACATAGATATCTCCATAAGTGCTCCAGTCTTCTTCAGCAGATAGAACATGGATATCTCTATAAGTGCTCCAGTCTCCTTCAGTAGATCACACAGGGATATCTCCATAAGTGCTCCAGTCTCCTTCAATAGATCATACAGGGATATCTCTATAAGTGCTCCAGTCTCCTTCAATAGATCACACATGGATGTCTCTATAAGTGCTCCAGTCTCCTTCAGTAGATCACACATGGATATATCCATAAGTGCTCCAGTTTCCTTCAGCAGATAGAACAAAGATATCTCAATAAGTGCTCCAGTCTCCTTCAGCAGATAGAACATGGATATCTCTATTAGTGCTCCAGTCTCCTTCAACAGATAGAACATGGATATCTCTATAAGTGCTCCAGTCTCCTTCAACAGATAGAACATGGATATCTAAGTGCTCCAGTCTTCTTCAGCAGATAGACATGGATATCTCCATAAGTGCTCCAGTCTCTTTCAGTACATGGCACATGGATATATCAATAAGTGCTCCAGTCTCCTTCAGTAGATCACACAGGGATATCTCCATAAGTGCTCCAGTCTCTTTCAGTACATGGCACATGGATATATCCATAAGTGCTCCAGTCTCCTTCAGTAGATCACACAGGGATATTTCCACACGTGCTGCGGTCTCCTTCAGTAGATGGCACATGGATATCTTCATATGTGCTTCAGTAGATAACACATGGATATCTTCTTAAGTGCTCCAGTCTCCTTTAGTAGATCACACATAGATATCTATTTCTATAAGTGCTCCAGTCACCTTCAGTAGATCACACAAGAAGAATCTCTACACAGTGCATGAACTCCGTGCGACTGGTCTGGGGGAACACTAGAATGAGACATGATGTGCAACTTTCTGATGTGGGAACCTAGCACGGACAGCACTCTATTGAGCCTGCTGTTTGTAATTTCTAAATTCTGAGAGCTTTTTCATGTGCACAAGGGACCTCCAAGTATTTCACTCTGATCTCAAAAGGCCAGACGCATGATCCACTAGCCAGGAACAGTAGACAGGATACCATCCTTGTCATAAGCCAGGAACAGTAGGCAGGATACCATCCTTGTCATAAGCCAGGAACAGTAGGCAGGATACCATCCTTGTCATAAGCCAGGAACAGTAAGCAGGATACCATCCTTGTCATAAGCCAGGAACAGTAGGCAGGATACCATCCTTGTCATAAGCCAGGAACAGTAGGCAGGATACCATCCTTGTCATAAGCCAGGAACAGTAAGCAGGATACCACCCTTGTCATAAGCCAGGAATAGTAGGCAGGATACCATCCTTGTCATAAGCCAGGAACAGTAGGCAGGATACCATCCTTGTCATAAGCCAGGAACAGTAGGCAGGATACCATCCTTGTCATAAGCCAGGAACAGTAGGCAGGATACCATCCTTGTCATAAGCCAGGAACAGTAGGCAGGATACCATCCTTGTCATAAGCCAAGAACAGTAGGCAGGATACCATCCTTGTCATAAGCCAGGAACAGTAGGCAGGATACCATCCTTGTCATATTTCATATACAAATTCTACACAGAAGAGACTGAATTAAACTGGATTTGTACAAACCAAATGTGGACATCATAACCTCTAAAGCACTCAATCCTTGTATTTGATGAAAGAATCAGTGCCGAAATGGAACACTGATGCAACAAGATCACTGGACACATACCTGTACTGGAGAATAAACGTGTGTCAGTAGATGAACTAGAGATCAGCATCACAATTCTCTTACAATTATGTCATGAGTTACAGAACTGGATAATGAAGAAAAAGATAACAGAAGAATTCAAACAGCCAAGATTAAATGCCTCTGAAGAATACAGAATGCGACAAGAAGAGACAGAATTGGACATGATATCAAGTTGGAAACTAGTGCAGTGTCAGAACTAATGACTTGGCCGTGGCATTTAGATACCGCAAAAATAGAGCAATAGGCAGACTTAGATGCAGTGAAAATAGAGGAATAGTCAGGCTTGATGCAGTGAAAATAGAGGAATAGTCAGACTTAGATGCAGTGAAAATAGAGGAATAGTCAGGCTTAGATGCAGTGAAAATAGAGGAATAGTCAGACTTAGATGCAGTGAAAATAGAGGAATAGTCAGACTTAGATGCAGTGAAAATAGAGGAATAGTCAGACTTAGATGCAGTGAAAATAGAGGAATAGTCAGACTTAGATGCAGTGAAAATAGAGGAATAGTCAGACTTAGATGCAGTGAAAATAGAGGAATAGTCAGACTTAGATGCAGTGAAAATAGAGGAATAGTCAGACTTAGATGCAGTGAAAATAGAGGAATAGTCAGACTTACGCGCAGTGAAAATAACAAGGCAGACTTAGATACAGAGGAAAGCATAATAGGGGCTGCAGATAGAAGGAAATGCTAGCGTTGAGTTCTCTCAGAATTACACTTTACTGACACTGATTATATCTGGTTTCTATTCTTGGATTTCTTGTGTTCATTATGTTGCATTCTGATTCTCTGTGGTGAAGGGCTTACAAACAAACGCAATGTCTTTCTCCCCCCCCCCCCCCCCCCCCCCCCACCCCCCTACTGCATTCGAAAGCACAGCTTCTGGCGATTTGAAAGCAGATCACCTTGCACTGGTTTTCATTCAGTGGTATGAGTGCCAGTCGTTCAGAAAGCAGTGGCGAACTACCGAACGTAAACTTGCCAAGAAATCACAGCCAACAATATGTTGGGGTTGACTACGACATCCTGTAAAAGATATGCTGATTCTAGTGCGACATATTTCAATGTTGTGTTGCTGATTTATGTCTTTCTTTTTTCAATCTCATACTAATATATGAGGATTTAACCCTTGACAGGGCACACGTTTTTCCTTTTTGTGACTCAGAACGGGCAACATTTTTCAGGTTGTCAGTCAGATTTAGGGTTACGTTAGTAAAAACATCCAATCTAAGGTGTTAGTGAACATATTTTTGTTAAATAAAAAAATCGGAATGAAGGAAAATGAATGCAGATTTATTATTTTACTACATCTGAAATAGATAATCCAATGTTGCCTACATTTCGGTTGCATTTGTTGGAACCCATGCTCGATCATATATCTGTTCGATCTTTTTGTCTAGCATACTCATTTGTTTGATCAGCTATCATTTAAAAAGTCTCATAGAGATCTGAAGTGTGTACACTGCTTATACTGATATCTAGCTCCGATTCATAGTCAACTTCGTACACTTCAATTTCATTTAAATCGAACCCAGCGAAATCTCCACTATCACTTGAAGAATCATCAAAATCTGTTTTGAAAAACAAAGCATTAAAACCCTCAAACTATCCCAAATATCTGATCAAATTTAAAGAAAATGCTTGCAAATGGCGCCCACATTATTAAGTTATCAGCAAACCTAGAAATAAAACTGGGAAGTCTCGCAAAGTCGCGAGATCACAATTTTACAACGCTTAGTTGTCACAGGCGCTTTCAGGCATTTTGCCCGTTCAATAGTAAAGACGTTTTCGGCCGCTGTGTCCTGTAAAGGGTTAATTGATTCTTGCCATCCATTATATTGTTTTACAAATAAGGCATTGCTTTGATGATATTACTGCCTGTTACATACCTAAAGGCACCATGGCCATGTGGTTGTGGTTTGAATGTACCATCTGGCTAGTGTGATCACTATCACACTGCCTACCTTTACTTCCATGACAGTTTTAGGCTGGGTCGACCGGGAAGCTCAGGTCAGTAGTAAGAAACCTCCCCATTGTGGCTTGGAAGCCACGACCACCGCTTGCATCTACCTTGTACACTCCTGCGGCTGGGCTCCAAGTTCAAGCATATTGTACAGGGTTTAGTTTAGTTGATGGATCAACATCACGGCACACAGGTGTAACCCATAAGTGCTTCGTTCTCCTCCTAACTCAAACCTGAGTCCGGAGAATCTCAGCTCAATGCACAAACTCCGTAGCACCTGCGAGGATCCTGAAATACTTTGGGTAGATTTTTAACTTGAAATTTTGTCCGGGCAGCGCTGTTAGGCTACTCTTTTTTATTTCCAACTGCCAAGGGATTTTTATGTGTGCAACAATACACACAGGGTGGAAATGTTATTACTAGAAGTCCACGTGAAAATATCCTGGTCATCACCGGGGAATGAACCCGGACCTCCAGCACTCGAGGCGGACACCGTACCTTGAGACCACGCAGCCCCCACAGTGTGTACCCTGTGTTTCCCCCCACCCCACATTGTACAGCATATTTGTAAAGTCTCACTACACTTTATATGTAGAACAAATTTGAAAAATGCAGTACATGGTGTCATAAAAAAATGTGTAGGTCACACATGGATAAAACGTGTGTTCTTAAACATCCGTTGTGCTGATGCCGATGTAAGGTGTTCATCCCCTACACCGGACAGTTGGACTAAAATGTTGACCTGTCGTCCTTGACTTGGGGACGTAAATTACAAGTACCTCTGAAGTTGGAGTGGGTTTGCCTGATAGCGAGGGACACTGTTAATAGGGAAAGCTAATCCACACGCAAAATTCAGTCCAGCACTGCTAGAAGTAGTGTGTATGGACTACGCATGAGTCAATGCGAGCGAACGCCCCAAAAAAATGTGCTCCACAGTCCATCATGAATCAATATGCAGCGAATGGCTGTCATCTGCATATTGCTTCACAATGGACTGGAGCACATTTTGTTACGACATCATGTACTTCATGTTTTAAACTTTTTTCTACATAGAAAGTTTAGTCACTTTACAAACATTCAGTATTAGTTCATAACCATTTAAAATGTGTGGTGTGTTCATGTTTGTAACATTTAATCACCCGTTTTGACAGATTTGAGGTCTGTTTTTTATTTCATCAATAGACACTAAAGAAATGTTCTGAAAGAGAGCTGTGGGATAATCAGGTTGACATATTTTAATTAAGATAAATGTGTGATAAAACAAGCAGTAGTTACAGGATAGATCAAAGAAATGCTGTATGAATGTGGGCAAACTTCACAGGATCGGTGATTAAGTCTGTCAAGAAAGAAGATACAGGACAGTTTGTCATCTCAGCATGGGACAGTCTGTACTGAAGACAGTATAACAGTAAGTGAAACCCCTTGTCCACCTCTTGAGACTCTCAGGTATCAGATAGTATTCCCAGTTGTATAGGCCAGCCATCACTGGATGGGCCGGCCATGTGGTCAGTATGGCCATAGCATTTGCTTGCCAGAACATTTCCTGTAGTCATATTAGGCTGGGATGGCCTGGGAACATTGGTCGTATGTAGCAACAGTATTCTATGGGGATGTGATAGAAGGTTGGCAGGCAGGTGAACTTGCTACTGCCGCTGCCTGTAGAGTTCATGGATTGGTACGGTTATTTATGTCAGCTTGATGATTGTTGACTGGACAACAGCTACATGCTTGTCCATCGATTGCTGCCCACTTGAAGTGACTGAAACATTGCAGTATTCAGTTACATACAGCAGAGTGTGCTCTCCTGCCTGTGTCACATGTGACACACACAGTTGACAGATACTACATCTCTGACCAACAGTTTGTGTCACATTTTGATTGTATTTATGTTTAGTTGAGATTTATATGCCCTTTGGTTTCGTCATCAAAAATTGACTTACTGCTATATAAATATTATATTTTCCAAATGAATTTTTAGTTTTATATTTCAGCAATATCTCAAGATTCCCAAAAAATACAATCAATATTTTTAGAGTTTTACTTAAGACATAAATTGTAAAATAAATTACTGTGAAAATGAATATCTCATCTATGTGTAAACACTTTGTGATGAACATTGTAGGTATCATGAACATCCCATGGTCTAATACAAACAATGTTCATGTTTAGGTCTCAAGCATAGTATAGTATGTTTCTTTGCCATCCCCAGAGAAAAGAAAAACGTTTGCTGATTACATCAGTACAGAGCTTTTGACACTGCTGGCAAAGGACCCAACCAAGAAGTACAAATTTGATCTGGCCAATTATCGAACGCCCAGCGGGCGGTTATATTGTTCTTACTGTGATATTTCTATGGAAGATGAACCACAGTTTTTGCTTCATCTTGGCAATCAGAAACATCAGGATGGATTGTCAATGAAGGTGAAAAGTAGAAAACATGAGATCTTAACTGCCAGTTTCATAAAAAGTGTAAGAGTTTAACATCTCATAGAGATACGGTAACCTCAAGGTTCCAGGAGACATGCTCTATTCCTGGTGTTGTTATTAAACTAGATCTTGCATATATTGAACATCACATTCATGTCTTCTCATTCCCCCTCCCCCTCCATGCTGTGTGATTGTCAGATGACTGTCATTCATTGCTTTTGAAGGGCACTCATCATCACCTGCTGTCAAAAATTTTGGTTTTTCATCAGGTGGTGTGCCATCATTCAAAGATACCTTTCTTTTTCCAAAAAACAAAAAAAATTTTCTCCCCACAGTATACACTTTTCTTCTTGCTTCTGTAAAGTTTAGTTGAATAACTTCAGGCACATTCTTTATGGTCATTATATGACCATCATCAGTTGAATGTGAACAGACACCCTAGGTTCAGTGTATCTGGCTATTGGGATGGAGGGTGGAATTTGTTAGTCAATGTATCTGGCTAGTGGGATAGTGGGTGGATTCATGGAGAGTGGAATTTGTTAGTCAATCTATCTGGCTAGTGGGTGGATTCATGGAGAGTGGAATTTGTTAGTCAGTGTATCGGGATAGTGGGTGGATTCATGGAGAGTGGAATTTGTTAGTCAATCTATCTGGCTAGTGGGTGGATTCATGGAGAGTGGAATTTGTTAATGTATCTGGCTAGTGGGATGGTGGGTGGATTCATTGAGAGTGGAATTTGTTAGTCAATCTATCTGGCTAGTGGGTGGATTCATGGAGAGTGGAATTTGTTAGTGTATCTGGCTTATGGGATAGTGGGTGGATTCATGGAGAGTGGAATTTGTAGTCAATGCATGTGGTTAGTGGATGGATTCATGGAGAGTGGAATTTGTTAGTCAATGTATCTGGCTTGTGGGATAGTGGGTGGATTCATGGAGAGTGGAATTTTTTAGTCAATCTATCTTGCTAGTGGGTGGATTCATGGAGAGTGGAATTTGTTAGTGTATCTGGCTTATGGGATAGTGGGTGGATTCATGGAGAGTGGAATTTGTAGTCAATGCATCTGGTTAGTGGGTGGATTCATGGAGAGTGGAATTTGTTAGTCAATGTATCTGGCTTGTGGGATAGTGGGTGGATTCATGGAGAGTGGAATTTGTTAGTAGTGGGTTTATCTCACAGCCAGTGGTGTCTAGGAAATCTCCCATGCCATCATCACTACTTGGCCTTGAGCAAAGACTTGTAACTCAAGCACACCTTAGAAGTAGAACAATTACAGTTGAACTGTAGAAGCATTACTCATTTAACACTGAGTAATCTTTTGTTGTGTGCTGGGAATTCTGAAATGTTCACAGCAGCAGATTTCTCCATGATGACCAAACCCCAGCATGTGGATCCATCCATGAACACTTGTATCCTTTGGGAGTTGCGTGGCTAGCAAACAGTAGCCATAAATGTGCTACTTCATTTTTGTGCCTGGAGTGCAGAATATAAAGTGTCAATAATAATATTCACATTATTTAATATTTCTTTGAATATTAATAGTTGTGTGTTTGAATTGTTTGTGTTATTGCTGAGGATAAATGTATGTGTGTAAGTGTTAACTTTCTCTTGTAACATTAATTGCTGTTGCTACAATTTACATATTACATTTCACATGAAATACTTTGGAAACATTTAGAAACATTTTAACTGGATGCAAAATAAACAAACTTACTAGCTATGATGACTGGTTTCTCATACAGGCGGTATATAGTGACTTTCCCCATACAGGCCCCATAGAGTGACTTTCCCATACAGGCCGCATATAGTGTAGTGACTTGCCCCATAGAGTGACTTCCCCCATACAGGCCCAATAGAGTGACTTTCCCCATACAGGCCCCATAGAGTGGCTTTTCCCATACAGGCCCCATAGAGTGACTTTCCCCATACAGGCCCCATAGAGTGGCTTTTCCCATACAGGCCCCATAGAGTGGCTTTTCCCATACAGGCCCCATAGAGTGACTTTCCCCATACAGGCCCCATAGAGTGGCTTTTCCCATACAGGCCCCATAGAGTGGCTTTTCCCATACAGGCCCCATAGAGTGGCTTTTCCCATACAGGCCCCATAGAGTGGCTTTTCCCATACAGGCCCCATAGAGTGACTTTCCCCATACAGGCCCCCATAGAGTGGCTTTTCCCATACATGCCCCATAGAGTGACTTTCCCCATACAGGCCCCATAGAGTGACTTTCCCTATACAGGCCCCCATAGAGTGGCTTTCCCCATACAGGCCCCCCATAGAGTGATGTTCCCCATACAGACCCCCATAGAGTGACTTTCCCCATACATACCCCCCATAGAGTGACATTCCCCATACATACCCCCATAGAGTGACGTTCCCCATACAGATCCCCATAGAGTGACGTTCCCCATACAGGCCCCTCATAGAGTGACGTTCCCCATACAGGCCCCTCATAGAGTGACGTTCCCCATACAGACCCTCATAGAGCGATGTTCCCCATACAGACCCCCATAGAGCGATGTTCCCCATACAGACCCCCCATAGAGTGACGTTCCCCATACAGACCCCCATAGAGTGATGTTCCCCATAGAGTGACGTTCCCCATACAGGCCCCTCATAGAGTGACATTCCCCATACAGACCCCCATAGAGCGATGTTTCCCATACAGACCCCCCCCCCCCCCATAGAGTGATGTTCCCCATACAGACCCCCCCATAGAGTGATGTTCCCCATACAGACCCCCCATAGAGTGATGTTCCCCGTACAGGCCCCCCATAGAATGACTTTCCCCATACAGGCCCCATATAGCGACTTTCCAGCCTGTGATAGTTTAAAGCATGGAAATGGAGTTCAGCCTGGTCGCTTAAACTTCTAGTGTGCTGATGCCGAGGCAACGGGTTCAACTCCTACATCGGTCAGCTGGACTAAAATGTTGATTTCTCATCCTTGACTTGGGGACGTAAGTTACAAGTACCTTAGAAGTTGCAGTGGGTTCGTCTGATGCCGAGGGACACTGGTAATAGGGGAAGCTAATCCACACGCAAAATTCAGTAGAAGGTATAGCAGTTGTTTTGTTGCTAACTGTAACCCCTAATGTCTAAAAGAATGTGTGACAGATGTGTCATCATCATGTATACCATATTGTACACAAAACATGTTCTCAATTATAGCTGGCCTGAATGGAGTCCAGTTCTACCCAGGCCGTCCTATATCTGGCAGTGATATATGTCAACTGTCTGTGATGTCCTGAGTCCATCACCTCTAGGACATCTTCTCTCGTTCTCCATGCTTTCCTTTATTAGTCCTACCAAACAACCTTGTTCTTTGAATGTTTCCAAAGATTGTTAGCACCACAACACTGATCGTGTTTAGGTTTAAATTGTCTTTGAGATTTACTGCCCTCAGTACTTCCAAATGGTCTCTGTTTCTGTCCTTGTTGGTGAAGCACCCCAGGTAGTTTAGTCACTGATTGTATTTGAATTATTTTCTAGTTCAGCTGTCTACAGTGTGAATCAATGAGTTTAATTTGTTGAGAAATAGTATGCTAGGTGTTTTTGTTTTTTTTATGTGATATACATTAACAAATTACCTTTGTACATTGTTCATGAAATAATATATAAATAAACTATGTGAAACAGTGGTACTGGTCTGTCTTTTATCTTTGTTAAGTTTGATCACAATAATACCACAAGAGTGACAAAATCACAATGGATACCACAGGAGTGACAACACATATACGCTCACAAACACGCCTGAGACATGTCCTGACAATGCGGCCTTGGGTCATTCACCACAACATGCTTTCCCTAGGAATACACGTTCAGAAACCATGCAAACAGCATGCACGGGCCGTTGCTGGCGAGTACATACCTGGCTCTAGTTCTGGCCAAACATGCTTGCTTGAGTGCTAGCTTGAACAAACAGCGGTGGTGTGTCGTAAAAACCACGCAGACAACATGCAAATACTCGTGCACACAAACCGATCCATAAAGGAGCAGGAAGAACTGTGGTGCCTATTGAGACACTGTCGTTGTGTATGCACATGGATAAAACGCAGTAAATTAATTCTAGAGCAACAAGAAGGAACCACCATTAATTATTCACGATCATTGCAGACGTCTGTAATAAACTAACTAAACAATTGTCTTGAAACTGCAGACTGAGATTTCGGAGGCGTATCTAAGTCCTCTTGCTGTATGGCTGGTTGTAACGATGCCAATTGTATGTCTTGGGCTGACTTTCCTCTTGTATTCTCTAGACTTTCACTTCACTATCGCAAGTGAACTACTTGCCTATGCTTTCTCAGAAGAATATTTGAATGTTTTTTGTCCCCTTCTTCCTTTCGTACGCGTATGGATTCCTCGTGTTACATGTTTTGTGCGTGCTGTTCTTGTGTGTTGACGAAGACTTCAGTGGCAACATTCGCGCGAATCTGTTTCCCTATTTGTCGAATGTTCTAGTTATCTTGTGGTTTTATTTGGACT
The DNA here is from genome assembly GCA_014155875.1 of Cepaea nemoralis. Taxonomy (NCBI): domain Eukaryota; kingdom Metazoa; phylum Mollusca; class Gastropoda; order Stylommatophora; family Helicidae; genus Cepaea; species Cepaea nemoralis. Next base: position 192,824 of record JACEFZ010021199.1, on the reverse strand, counting down.
GCAGTATCAGCTCGACAGCAGCAAACTCCTTCTGTCAATCTCATCGTAACATTCAGGTTTTTTTATTTTAAACTTCCGATCTTACATAGAGGATGGGCGGTTGAGCTGTTAAGGTCTCTGGAGTGTTTTTGCTTTTGCCTAGGCTTACTTAGGCATTTTCTTCATGTTGGACTGGTGGTCCATGGTTCCGTCGTCCAGCTGCTGAGTTATGTGCTTGGAGCGACACTTATAGCTGTGGATTTCGTGTTGAGTGCTTTTGCATCTGTCCGCGGTTGTTTGTATTGTGAACTGCATGTTCAGAAAACGGCTGCGGCCGGTTGCTGGACTAGCTAAATTTGTATTATGCAGTAATGTGTGTGAAGCTGATGCTTTTCTAGTGACTGCCGCTTCCATTGACGATGAACTGTTGTTTTCGTGGCGGACTATTGTACTGGCATTCTGCTAGCGGTCTCATAAACAACAGCGGTAAAATACTGGTGTTGACAGCGATGTCCTGTAAAGGAAATGCGAAAAAAGTGGTCTTATGCATGTGCGTGGTGTTGGCTTGTCGGTACTGCTGTTTGTTCCACTTTTCACATGGGGCAGTGAGGAGCATTTTGTGTGATATTCACTGGCACGGGAATATAGCATTTTGGGGATGACCATTGCCGTGAAGTTGGAACCTCGGCAGAGTTTTTAAGATGGTCAAGATCACAATCATTGATTGAAAAGAGCAATATGCACATTCTTCCAGTTGAATGTTCGATATAATGTAAAGCCCATGTGCTTGGAAATGATGACCCTTGAAACAGTGACTAAGTGCTGGAAACTGCTGCTAATCAAAGGCATTGAGAATGTAACGTGAACCCGCACAACTGTCCGCATAACAACATCACGTAGAAACTGTAATATTATTTGTGATGGTACTATTCTGTAAGATAAATCTGTAATGTAGATGGAAGTACAACCCAGTCTCTGTGATGTGGATGCAGACATGGAAGGACATCGTTATATTTCTCCACGTGCTGAAGTACAACCCAGTCTCCGTAATGAGTGTGCATCATGCTCAGTTTGAGTACAAATACCTGATTGTCAAGTCAGGCCGGCATTCACGAGAACGTATGGGCCTGTCCATTTTTAGTGTGTAAATAACACGCATCACAGTCAGCAACTCTCACAGTTTTTAGATAAGTGGACACTTTAGCACACCCGTGCCGATCATACTTAGGTCCTGTGATGAAAATCTCGTATTAGCAGCAAAATAATTGGCCGCTACCAACATATCAGGAGAGCCTTGTTAGCGTTCGAATCCACATTTGGGGCGGATTTGTGATATTGACATATGGACTCCCAGGTTGACCCTGTCTAGGGTGAGTAGCCAGAAATGTCATGGGAAGTACAAACGGACCGCGTGCTACTGAACTCATCAACCCCTGGCTACAAATATGGGGCGGGCACTATAAACTATAAACCCAACATGTCTCAAGGTTGTGTGAACGGCTTCTTTACTTACCCCATTCTAAGGAAACAAGCAAGATTATATAGAACAGTCAACAGAGGCTTAGGAGAACACCTTTCCGATGGTGATTGTTATGTGTGACAAGTGGAATGTTATATAGGACTATCTCAATCGTACATTAAAAGAAAATAAACAGAAAGCGAAGAAGAAGAGGGAGGGGTGATATGAAGCATTAGGGGAACAGGAAGAAATTATTATAAACGAAGACGATGGTAACCGCTTTCCACCCAGCTCTGATAAAATGGGTATGGAGAGAACCTAGCCAGGATTAGACAGAGCCCATTAGCGTAGATACGATCAGTCTAGAGCCAGTCCACGGGTCACACATGGATGCAGCATTGTGTGCCAGATATTGTGTGTGTCTTCCGTGTTTACATTCACTAAAGGTATACATTGTTTTGAACACATGGCTGCATCTGAGTTGGGGAGTTACATCACCTTCTGTGGCACACTGTCATCTACGCCTGGAAACTGAGGTAGCCCAGTAGCTAGAAGGCTAGACGGGGATCTTTTAAAACTGAGCTGGGCACTGGCAGATCCAGTCTAAGATTGTACTAGGAGATGTCGTGGGAAGTAAAGGAAGCCTGCGCGATACCGACCACTCCATCCATCGAGAGCTGGTTGGACTATACAGATATGAGACAAGTACCATGTAGACACCAGGTCTCGGGGCTTGGCAGAGTCTTTCGTTTTTCTAACGGCCCTGGGAGTGGAGGGAAGAAGTCTGGCGACAACTGCTTGCCTCTGAAAGGGTGTGGTTGAATGTGTCCAAGGAAATGCAGAAACTTTCCTCTTGAAAGGGTGTAGTTGATTCTGACTCAGAAGAGACCGAAACTTATCACTAAAAGGGTGTAGTTGATTCTGACTCAGAAGAGACCGAAACTTATCACTAAAAGGGTGTAGTTGATTCTGACTCAGAAGAGACCGAAACTTATCACTAAAAGGGTGTAGTTGATTCTGACTCAGAAGAGACCGAAACTTATCACTAAAAGGGTGTAGTTGATTCTGACTCAGAAGAGACCGAAACTTATCACTAAAAGGGTGTAGTTGATTCTGACTCAGAAGAGACCGAAACTTATCACTAAAAGGGTGTAGTTGATTCTGACTCAGAAGAGACCGAAACTTATCACTAAAAGGGTGTAGTTGATTCTGACTCAGAAGAGACCGAAACTTATCACTAAAGGGTGTAGTTGATTCTGACTCAGAAGAGACCGAAACTTATCACTAAAAGGGTGTAGTTGATTCTGACTCAGAAGAAACCGAAACTTATCACTAAAAGGGTGTAGTTGATTCTGACCAGAGAGAGAGAGAGAGACAGAAAATCGCCACTCTATATGCCCGTATTCATCTGGGTAGTAAGCAATAGAAATATATGACCTTTTTGCCCTGAAGATGGTAATAATATGATCACAGAGAGAGAGAGAGAGAGAGAGAGAGAGAGAGACAGAGAGAGAAAAGGAGAGAGAGAGAGAGAGACAGAGAGAGAAAAGGAGAGAGAAAAGGAGAGAGAAAAGGAGAGAGAGAGAGAGAGACAGAGAGAGAGAAAAGGAGAGAGAGAGAGAGAGAGACAGAGAGAGAAAAGGAGAGAGACAGAGAGAGAAAAGGAGAGAGAGAGACAGAGACAGAGAGACAGAGAAAAGGAGAGAGAGAGAGAGAGAGAGACAGAGAAAAGGAGAGAGAGAGAGAGAGAGAGAGAGAGAGAGAGAGAGAGAGAGAGAGAGAGAGAGAGAGAGAGAGAGAGAGAAGAGGAGGAAACATCACGATAGGAAAATATTTCTACAATGTTATTGACTTCTCTAACCGTGTTATGGGACCGTAAAATCACATCAGTGTCTCATTAGTTCCAGTTGAAGACCACGTCCACAGCCACGGGTGACAGTAGCACAGCCAGGCAGACACGCAGCAGGTTATTTGTTCTAGCGACTGGCGAGCGCTGAACTAGATCCAGGCCAGAACTAGGCCAGGACTTCTGCATTAGCTAGTGAAACTAATGGCTCACTAACAGGGCACATTGGCAATCTTTTTGCTGTTGTCAACTGGGTGCTTACGTTTGTTACAGTTTGGTCCGTGCTATTTTCATACGTTTTGTGCCCATGTATTTGATTGATTGATTGATCTAAGAATCGAGTTTCTTTGTGTAACCGCATCACGCCTAGTTGGCTAACTGATTTATCCAAGAGCGTCACATGTAAACATTAGTAAACGATACCCAGGGTGGTTGATGTTACATATGAAAATCTCTTTAAGTATATCAGTAAATGTCAGGTCTCAGTTAGATATGATTGAGCTACCTTAAGACAGTAGACGGAACTACCTGCTTTCTGTTAGCGCCGAATGTTGGGCGGCGTTCATCAAACTCGACACTACACATTGTGCCAACGGCTTCGGGCGGAGGAATGCAATTGGGAGGGTACAAGCCTTACCCTAGTGCGAAGAAATGCAACCTAAAGACTAACTGTCATGGCAGGGCTGACCAGGTCCTAAGCCCTGGTCGCCAACTGGTCTAGGATAGAAGCTCCGACAGGTCAGATCATTACTTTGCTGATCCGGCAGCTTCTACAACTTGTCTTATACCAGACGTATGGTGTTACCTTTCCATTTGATGATATTATAATGCCTAAATACTTGAAGCTCTTTACTTGTCTCAGGAGGTGTTCTGTTAGATAAATCTTTGACGTTTTTTTCTTCTTCTTTGGTTATAGTCATTACCTCTGTTTTACTGAAGCTAATTTTCATTGTATACTCCTTACACACTTCGTTTATGCTATTTATGTGGTCTTGTAATTCAGCTTCAGATTTTGCTACTAGTGCTTGATCGTCCGTAAATAGGAGTTATTTAAAGTGTAATTTGCCGTTGGTTCACTTCTATGTTCTGTTCGTTATTCCGTGTTGTCGAGTCAACGGCTCGAAATAAGCTGCGGGAGATGTGGGAACAAGTAACTCAGCGCTACCTTCAGCGGTATTAGCTGTCGGTTGACTGCAACATCCTGTAAAAGATATGCGACCAACTGTCGTCTAATAGCAGAGACTCCCCTCCCTAACCGGCACACAGTAATGGCCTCTATTGGCGCAGCATACAAGTTTGATTCCTGAGTTTGTCCTCTGGCCAGTAGCAGTTCAAAAGTTCAATTTTCACCCGGTCTATCTCAACAGCCAATATTCGACTTCGGTCGTGTACATCTTCTTCACGTGTGCATGTTTCTTAGATCCGAAACACTAGTATCATTGGATGATAAAGCTTCGGTCTGCTAACGTCTTCTTCACGTGTGCATGTTTGTTAGATCCGATACACTGGTATTCCGGAATAATAAAAGATAGGGCCTGCTAACACAACGTCTCTGAGTGGCTAGAAGCCCCGACTCAAATGGCTGTTGGGAACAACAAGCAAACCCTAACCTGCACAGTTCGATAAGAGCAACCAATTACGTTGATAAGAATTGGAGGAAAGAAGGAACAAAGTAAAGTTGCAGGATTTTAAACTCCAATCGATGCGCTCCGTCCCCATCCTCAGCGGCCAGCGAAAAGTTCCAACACCAATAGTACCAGTTGCAATCTCATTATATGTCCGTCTCGCCTTTCCTCTGGGCGTCGCGCGTCGGCCAGATCCCCTCGTCACACCTCGCTGTCTCATTCTTGCCAGACCATGGTGATCCATTTGCCCCTCCGAGGTGTACACGTGCTCCCACAAGGCCGCAGCCACGTCTGCCTTGTCATGCATCAATACTCCACCAAGTTTTGCAGATCCAGCCAATCTGTCCGCCTGTTCATTTCCCCAGCACACCGGCATGCCCCGGAGAAAAGATCCAGGCGATGCTTGCCACCTGTGACCCCCTAAGCGAAGCAAGCCACTCTGCACGAAGCATGCCTGTCCTCACCTTCCTCAGCATGCTTTCTGAGTCAGTTACAATCACGATGTGTGTGTGTATCGTATTCTAAATCCAGCGGAAAGCTGCAGAGACCGCCTCCACCTCCATTCTTAAGCTAGATGTTGTGGTATCATATGCCAGGCTCTCCTGTACCAAATATCAGCCATTAGCTTTTGCTATGAACTCCCAGGCACTTCTCCTACCTCTCGACACCGAACCATCTGCAGGCAGAAATATATATATATATATATATCCATGTGTGTGAAATAGGGAACATCAATCGTGACAGAGAGTGGGTAAAAGTACCAGAAGACATGTCGGACTAGCAACAAGTTAATAGTAACATTGCGTCGTGAGTGCAGAGAATGGGCAGCGAGCCGGACAGAGTTTGAGGCGAAACAACTGATCCAGGTCAACACACATCAAGGTAACATAGTGATCTACACCGATACGTCAGTGGTAAGAAACAGGCGTAATGGCTGGAATTTCATTGAGAAGGTTAATGGACAATGCTTGAAATAGGAGACTGACATATGAGGCTTCTTTCATCACGTGCCATGCTGATAAACATGGGCGGTCATGTTTCGCCATCTCACCCGATCACCAGAGTCGTAGATCAGCTCTGTGTTCATGTCTCGACCATACCACGTGGCCAAGCCATCTTGGTATTTACCTCTCTGCCTTCCCCCTTTCTCTTCCCTCAATCTTGCCAGTTATCATCAAGTTCTCCAATTTATTTCTTCTCATAACGTGACCGAAAAATGTTGACCGTCTACTTCTAATTTCTCTAATCAATATCAGATTTTCATTTGTTTCTTGTAGGACTTGGTAGGTCATTGGTATTTCTATCTGTCCATGATAATCGTTCATATGAGATTACAATCTCCAAAACTGAGAATGGAGGTGGAAGCAGTAACAACAGCCTTCCGATGGTTGGGGGAGACCGCTGCAACTCACATTGTATTCATTATGGACTCACGGAGTATGCTTAGTAAGGTGGAGAAAGGAATGTTTCGTGTAGAATGGCTTGCCTCGTCTCAGAAGTCACAGATTGTGAGAATTGTATGGATTTCCTGCCCTGGTCGTACGGGGGAATGAACAGGCTGATAGGTTGGCAGGCAATGCACCTCGTGGTGGTAAATTACCTATGGACAAGGAAGGAGTGGTAGAGTACCTGTGGAACCAGGTGGAGAAAGCGGTGGAACAGATTGAGCACCCGTATTTGGAGAGAATGATATGGCGGGGGATCGGCTGGAGTTTTGGACGAATTTCAAAACAGAGAGGGAAGACCAGGAGAACGTTTATTCAGATGGCAGTGTGACTCTTCGCTGGCTGTTGAACTAGGGGACGGAGTGCGTGTGGGAACATCCTGAGTTCAGCCTTGTCGTTTCTTAGCCTAACTTATCTGAACTCAACTCGCGGCGACTGCACTAACCAGACGACCATAATTTCTCAGGTTCAAGACACTCCCCTACCCGCCCCGTTTCCGTTATACACAGTAAGATACTATTTGCAGAAATGAGTTATTCACAAATGAGCCTCTTAGATAAACAAAGAAAACAATGGCTTAATTACCATATTGGAAAGTGTCCAATAATTCTTGTGCAATGTTCATTCCAACTGCATTCTGTGTGCATCATGATACGTGGCTCGGGGTATTTTTCTTTTTAAACACTGACCACGTAGGGGCTAGACACTCGGCCGATGGTCATGGGATCGATTCGCATTGGGTCTGATTCGGATTTGTTAAAATGGACCTGGGCTCCTGGGTCGACCCAACCTAATCTGGGTACTAGGAAATGACTTCGGAAGTAAAAGCCACCGAATGCCGATAGGTTTACACCATCACAGGTCTAGCAGGTCCGCATGGCCGAATGAGTAAGAACGCGTGTTTTTAAACATCCGTTTTGCTGATGCCGAGGTAAGCGGTTCAACTCCTACATCGGATAGCTGGACTAAAATGCTGACCTGTCGTCCTTGACGTGGGGACGTAAATTACAAGTACCTCTGAAGTCGGAGTGGGTTCGCCTGATGGCGAGGGACAATGTTAATAGGGAAAGCTAACCCACACGCACAATTTAGTTCATCACTACTATAAATAGTGTGTATGGTCTACGCTTGAGTTAAAAGCGAGTGAGCGCCAAAAAAACAAAACATTCACAGGTCAAGCACCATAGTCCCAACCTGGCCAAGGCTTGTAAAGGGTCCTTGACATGTATCTACGTACACCCACAAAGTCGAGCCAGAGGCGGGTTAAAGCTCCTTGACCTGTATCTACGTACACCCACAAAGTCGAGCCAGAGGTGGGTTAAAGCTCCTTCACCTGTATCTACGTACACCCACAAAGTCGAGCCAGAGGTGGGTTAAAGCTCCTTCACCTGTATCTACGTACACCCACAAAGTCGAGCCAGAGGTGGGTTAAAGCTCCTTCACCTGTATCTACGTACACCCACAAAGTCGAGCCAGAGGTGGGTTAAAACTCCTTCACCTGTATCTACGTTCACCCACAAAGTCGAGCCAGAGGTGGCTTAAAACTCCTTCACCTGTATCTACGTACACCCACAAAGTCGAGCCAGAGATGGGTTAAAACTCCCTGTCCCATCTGGCCGAATAACACGGATGTTTCCTGAATCTTGTCGGCCGTCGTACACGGCTTCCTATGAGGTATTTAAAACCCACCTTGTGAACAAACATGTGAACGCATCTCACATACCCCTGTATTACTGCAGATGTGTATTTCACATTTCCCTATATTACTGTAAATATGTATTTCACACATCCCTGTATTATTGTAGATATGTATTACACATTTCCCTGTTTTACTGTAGACATTAATTTCACATTTTCTTCTTCTTCTTCTTCTTCTTCTTCTTCTTCTTCTTCTTCTTCTTCTTCTTCTTCTTCTTCTTCTTCTTCTTCTTCTTCTTCTTCTTCTTCGTCTTCTTCTTCTTCTTCTTCTTCTTCTTCTTCTTCTTTCGTTCGCCTGAAACATCTCTACAACTGCAATGTCGTTTTCCTCAATAATTTGTGGGCGGGGACATATCTATTGTGCTGCTTGACAGTGTCCCATTACCCAACCTGAATCGGTTAACAGGCGTGACTTGGTCTAACTGCCTGGAAATTGTTGACTCATTCGTTCACGGACATGCAGGTTAATGGTTCCATGGCGTGATATGATTCCATGCAGACGCTAAGTCACCATATTATATACATATTCATATTATAATCCAAACCGTAACACTTTAGTCGTGTGCTTGTTAACAGCTGTCTGTATCGAGTATTGCCAATCATTTCCAGCGCAGGGGTGTCTTCATCCTACTAGTTAAGCTGTCTGGCATTCTACCTCCGTATCTCTCTTCCCTTCAAATGTTTTTGCGGTTACATTGTGTGCATGTATTCCTTCTCATGGCATACCAACAGAAGTGTATTGTTCACTTCTGATACGAGTCGTTGTCGTAAAGTTTCAACTGGATAGCAACGGGTTGCCCCATAATGGCACCATTTCTGTGCCAGTGAAGACCACACGAAATGCTCTTCATTGACCTAAGTGCACTCGTGAAGGATACAGCAGTCTCGGCAACACCAAACCGCTAGAGCACCAACAGCATGCTGTCCTACACTTGAATATGCAGTTCACTGTCGAGGAAAACAGCAGTCTGAACACACACGCAGACGGCATACACATTATCGCTTAGGGCAGCCGTTGTTATGTCGACAACAAGCCGTCTGCCATGTTCCTAATATGCATTTCACAACACAGACAACGCGAGGCGCAATACAAAAAAAAAAAAAAAATACCCCGAGAGAATTCACAGCTCAGAGTGTCGCACCAATTATTCAACTCAGTAACTGGGCAACGAAACCGGGTCCTATAAGTCCAAACGTTGGGGAAAATGCATTAGCAAACCGCGCCCGGAGACAATCAGCTCTCCGAGTCTTATCGGCCAGCCTGCCTATTAGCTAAGTTTGCCTGATATCCGTGGATACTAGTGATTGACCAGTTGTGTTCTTGAGCTCTTCTAGCTGTGCTCATTATTTGTTTTAGTCGCCCAATATGTTCTCAGCAGCAATGTAAGGTACAGTCTCACGCAAAAGGCAGTCACTTCAGCTGAGGAAGGTAAGGAGCCTACTTAGCGACTCTAAGAGCCTGCTTGTTCACGACATCGCCACCCTGGACAGCTTAGGCCGGAGTGAAAAACTACAGGAGTACATTTAAAGTAATTAGTTCTTGAGAATGTGAACGTCAACCCTATGCTAACTTCCACTTTATCAGGGATTGAATTTAGTCAACGACCAGAATCATTCAGAATGCAATAAACCTTCAAGGAACGTACACCAAGAGATTCGTGTTCTTTTTTGTTTGTTTTGTAAACAATTTACCTAACGTAAACGGAGAGAGAGAGAGAGAGAGAGAGAGAGAGAGAGAGAGAGAGAGAGAGAGAGAGAGAGAGAGAGAGAGAGAGAGAGAGAGAGAGAGAGAGAGAGAGAGATATGGAACAACTACCTGGCCTGGCAATAAACAGAAGATGCTGATTTCCTTCCTTGGATGAACTCCGAGGGCTACGCTAGTCGTATATCTGCAGCCATTTGACGATCTCCACCTGCCATTGAACCACCTGGTCTGGAGCAAACATACGGCCATCCCGACTCGCCAGTGCTGTCTGATATACGATATTTTCATGAGATTTATGATGACTGCTTTTAGCCAGTTGTTAACGCTTTCCGAATAAATGTGTCTTCTTTGCTTCTCATGTCTACAATGTTTGTTTTCCCTCACACGAGGCCAATTGTTCTAGTCCACGCCAGCTGTTGAAACGCCCCACACATTTAACTTGCATGTCAAGTAATACGTGCTGCTGCCAACACGTCGGTGTGTCTTTACTTCTACGTCCACCTCCATATATTTATTATACATGTTTGAGAAAACAACTAATAGTGCTTGTTTACTTCCCGACACATTTTTGTCGTAGCTGAAACAACGTGAAATATGTGTTGCCTCAACTGGCTGTCTTATTGTGATTTTTAAACGAAAGAAGTGTTTACATAGCTATATTAGTGCGTTTACTGCTATTGATATCAACTAGACAGCTGTGTGAGGTACAATTGGAGTTTGTAATCTTGTTGTCTCTCACGGGACATACCATTTTGTACATCTTTTATCGACTGGCATCTCTCTCTCTCTCTCTCTCTCTCTCTCTCTCTCTCTCTCTCTCTCTCTCTCTCTCTCTCTCTCTGTGCATATGTGTATGTGTGAGCGTTCTGTCACGTGGATGATCAACATGAACTAGTGGACAACGTGAGTGCCACCCGGTGACAGGTCACACCCCGTGGTTCAAAACAGCTTATCGATGGAGTGTGACAACAAAGCCAAAAGTCAGCCAGGCATGAGAATGTTGCTGTCTGTTGACCCAGAGAAGCGTACTGAGGTCGATACCAGAGCACACCTGCTAAATGTGGAGTCACACACGTCTAGCTGGTCACATACACACACACATACATATCTAGCTAATCACTTACATACATACATATCTAGCTAATCACTTACATACACACACATCTAGCTAATCACTTACATACACACACATCTAGCTAATCACTTACATACACACACATATAGCTAATCACTTACATACACACACATCAAGCTAATCACTTATATACCGGCCGACCGACCGACCAGCCAGCCGACCGACCGACCGACCGACCGACCGACCGACCGATAGATAGATAGATAGATAGATAGATAGATAGATAGATAGATAGATAGATAGATAGATAGATAGATAGATAGATAGATAGATAGATAGATAGATAGATCAGTACTGGTGAGAGATACAGAGATAGAGGGAGCATGTTGTTATGTTGGAAAGTATGATGACAGCAAAACTAGACGCCTGACTTAAGGGCTTAATGAACCGACAGATAGATTATCTATGTGACAGTGTACAATACTGCCAGGTCACAGGGCGGCAGGTGTTGCTTTCTCTCAGTCTGAATGTAGTGTAGCCTACTCGTGTAGCGTGACGAGTTCTGGTTGAAGACAAGATGCCCTCCAAGAAGTGGAGTGGTGCCCACACACTTCTACTTCGTCAGCTACTTACTACCGTCACAGTTTCGAAGGAATCTACAATTGACTTTGTGGTACATTTTGTCGTTATATCGCTGCGTTCACTCAGTAAATGATATTTTAATGACTGTCATATTCTGTTAATACTATAATATATGGAACGTGGTGGTATAGCGGTTAACGCGCTTGCTAATTAAAATAGTGAATACGGTTCAATCCCCAGCAGTGGCCGGATTCTTGTTTCGGGTTGTGGGAGTCCTACAGTTGGTACTAGATACATTTCAGAACGTTCTGGAAAATGGCATAGAAAAGCGACGTGCAGGGGAAATGGTCATCTCGCCTGATTATACCGTGACCTATCACACGTGACCTAACACACGTGAACACATACACTTCTTACACATACCATAGTATCTGCCTTGGGTCTTGCATAACACAATATTAGGTTGTCTTTAACAATTTGCCAGCGCAGCCGCCACCATCTAAGTTGTACATATGTTTACAATCCAAATCTGGGTTATTGCTGCAGCATCAAGTCTTGAACCAGCCTGGTGTGCAGTGAAGAGAAGTTTCATTGAACGCTGAGTTTCTGGCATTAGATGTCCTTGGGTCAAAGGGGTAGGTCTGCGGTTCAGACTCCTGACGGCTTTTTTCCGCATCGAGTCATTCTTCTACCGAGAGGACAGCCCCTCTCCACCCACCCCGCAGTACTTCTTTAGCTGAGATATTGTTCTTTCCTTTTCTGTAGACATGTTCACAACTGCTGGAAATGTTATCATGTTGTTGCCAGTCTCACAACAGGTCTCCTTAGCTACCTCTTGCGATTACAGTTTTCAGTATCTCTATTCTCTGCTTCCCTTACTTATAGTATAGGATAATACACGACCGCGATAGTTCGTTGTTTGCCTTGATATCTTCATAGCATTATTATTTTGATAATTGTTTCTGTCACTAAATTGTTCAAACTGGCCACCCTGCTAAACCAGAAGGAGGCGAATCGTTCCGCACACAATGATCTCATTGTTGCGAGTATACAGAAGTGCCAGTTCCTTAGTTCGCTTGATGTCTGCTGACTAGCACAAGAACATAAAACAGAAAAGTTGCATCCAACATCTACTTCATATTGAAATGTTGACTTAAAATAGTGGGAGCTTGACTTGCTTACAGCAATGGAAGTTTCACTGGAAACGAGAAGCCTAGAGTGCCAAAACCAGGACAGTCAGTGGCCACAATAGGTGACACTGGGGATGGTTGGCCACCCTATTTCAAGCGGTAGTCTCGTGAGCTAGACATACGGTACTCACAACTATACATATTGATTAACAGACATACAAACGCACACGCACACGCGTAAGTACACATAAATAAATACATGCTCACACGATTACATATTATTGCAAATACACTCTCAGACATATATATATATATATATATATATATATATATATATATATATATATATATATATATATATATATATATATATATATATAATTATATATATATATATATATATATATATATATATATATATATATATATATATATATATATATATATATATATATCTACAAACACTAAAACACACCACTTTATAAACATGCACATACGGACATTCATATACAAACACTTTATAAACATGCACATACGCACATTCATATACAAACACTAAAACACAACACTATAAACATGCACATACGCACATTCATATACTCACACATCACTGTTTCAGACAACCCATGAAGCCCCTACCCGGGAGACGGCACCCTTCTGGTGACGCTCTGTGAGTTGAGTTGCTGAGCTCGTTTGTCCTGCTGTCAATGTGCAGCTGACTGGGTGGCTGGCTTCTGTGCCTGTAGTCACGACCTCCCCGAGGCCAGCATTGTGTGTTGTTGGGCTGAGTTACCCGGCCTCAGTTTGCTGTGTGTCCAGTTGATTCTCGACACCAGTTGGTTCTGTCCTTGGTTGGTTGTCTGGCTCCGTGTCGTTCTGTATCTAACATTTTCAGACTAGCAAATATTTACCTGATGGAATTGTGGACTGAATGGAGTGCAGTAGTACGTGGTAAGTATAGCACAGTGTTTACGTATATGTAGATGTACACACGCTGGTACATGTTGTATCTAGCACATTTGCGTGTGTACACTTTTATTTGAGCGGTCTTTTCGTTCTTGTACAATGGTTCACTTTGTTCTTTTATCTTATTTCACCTTACTAGTTGTGTCATTGTAAGGAGGAGTAGGAAGAAGAAGAAGAAGAAGAAGAAGAAGAAGAAGAAGAAGAAGAAGAAGAAGAAGAAGAAGAAGAAGAAGAAGAAGAACAGCAACAACAACAGCAACAACAACAACAACAAATGCTTCCCCTAAACCACATTTCTAAGAAGTGCACGTATGTCATGTAGAGCGCACTGTTTGGTACCCACACATGTATTGTGTCTGGAGAGCCATGAAGCCGGAAACCATGGTTGCGTCACCGTTAGACGCTGGCCTGCCGGACCGGTGGTCTCGGGGTTGAATGCTCCACGAGGCAGATGTTTACACGTTGACCAAAGTTCCCAGGTCGACCCTATCTACACTGGTACCAGGAAATGCTTTGGGAAGTAGAGTCTGCCGATGTGGTACTGACTATATCACCTACTGTGTGAGACTTACTACATCACCTACTGTGTGATACTGATTATATCACCTACTGTGTGATACTGACTATATCACCTACTGTGTGATACTGACTATATCACCTAATGTGTGATACTGACTATATCACCTACTGTGTGATACTGACTATATCACCTACTGTGTGATACTGACTATATCACCTACTGTGTGATACTGACTATATCACCTACTGTGTGATACTGACTATATCACGTACTAACTCATGTGACAGGCATCATCGGATTACTTCTTTCACACCACACAAGAAACTTGCAAGTCGTGTGAAAGGAATTACATGGTACATTTTATTGCCGTAGGCTCTTTACAAGTACATAACAGTCGCTATCAAACCACACACAAAGCCACAGAATTGCCTATCACTAGTTTCCTAAACTCTAATGCTATCTCTATCTATTTGGTTACACAAAAACTCCCATCAATATCTAACGATCTGCTCTCTACAATTGTCAGTCCCCGTCTGACTAGTTGGTTACACACCACGCGGAAGAACCTTGACGTGTTCTTCGCTCTTTGCGTGCCGTGGTGCTTGGCACGCTGACATCAGCTGTCTCTTGGTGAGTTACATTCGTGGCTATTAGGTAGGCGTGATTCTGTCGTGACCAGAGTGCTGACTATCCGGTCAACGTCTCCGTGTCTCTTGAGAGAACTAGTTAATAGTCCCCCATTCTTTCCCCTACCCTGCCCCTATTGGGGCATTGCATAACCTCTATTCTATTTGAGGTTGACCACTGGTGTTCTATCTTGGGGCATACCTCCGCCCCTTCTATTGCAGTCTTTGACACACACCCTCCCCTCCTGTGTTGCGTCATCAACTTTGAGTCATCGGTTGTGACGCAAGAGGTTTCTAAAAAATTAGTGTCTATAATTTTTGTCAAAGACTGTAGATAACCTGGCGTTGGGTAACTCCATAGACTTCTACTGACTAATGTCACAATGTAGTATCACTTTACTTGGCTACTGGCAATCGCCACAAACTTGTCTGGTTGGCGTGAGCCCTCTTCTCAATCGCAATATTATATTAATTAGAGGTATGTCTGAACCGGACCGTTGTCTTATAAGACCTGCCCTCCAATAGTAAATTAACTTACTACCCATACAAAGTTGACTTTCTTAGGGTCAACACATGAATTGCTTCATGTCCCCCATATAATATTAAACAACCATTACCCAAGCTGTGTACGACAGGCTTTACCTATGTCGCTTCCGCGTGTAAAGTTATATTTCACTGTTAAGTTAGTGTTTCGTTGTCTATTATGTCCCCTGACCCGGAGTTATCTCCCTTTGATCTGCGAAATATGTATGCAATTTATATGTTTGTTTTTCTGGTTGTTTGCGTAGTTGGATGTAATTACTAATATAGTCTACCTTCTAACATGTATATCTATCTATCGTGTGTATGTAAGTTAGTTTTTCAAGTGCCATAATTCGGTTAAATGTGGCCACAAACAAGTGTATAACACTAATCCGTGACTACGTTTCCGTCTTATGAGACTTAAAATACGTTCTCTAAGATCTAAACTAAACTACACACAACACATTCATCACAGCACATTTTCACATTGAACGCAAACACTTGACGCAGACAATAAAT
This sequence comes from Cepaea nemoralis, assembly GCA_014155875.1. Lineage (NCBI taxonomy): Eukaryota > Metazoa > Mollusca > Gastropoda > Stylommatophora > Helicidae > Cepaea > Cepaea nemoralis. The sequence continues at coordinate 177,127 of JACEFZ010021199.1, read as the reverse complement.
AAAAAGTCGCGTTGAGCGGCAGAAAAATCCGCTGACCGATCTCACTCTCCCTTGTATATTTTACCTTTTTTTCTCACTTTCACACTTCTGTCACACATCTTTTACTCTTACTTCTGTCACACATCTTTTACTCTCCCAATTATTTAAAACCCTTGGAGTGACACTGTACAAGTTTGGCTCAGTTTGAGAACGTTGAGCTTAATGACTGTGCGTAAATCGCTGCACGAGTCATGTATATACAATATATTTACATGTAAGAGCAAGGGTTGATGGTTTGTACCCTTGGCCTTATGACCAACTATATTTTACTGTATTAATACTCTAACTACTGACATACTAATACTATTCCTATAACTGTGTATTTAATGTGTTAACTATTTTACTCTATTTTGCTACATTAATCCTAAGATATGCTTACGTTACTCCTAATCTTTATCTAATTTAAGGGATGTAATCTAATTATTTAAAATGAAATTGATGTGAGATGAGTTATGTACCTTTCTGAAATGGGTAATGTGAAATGTAATGAATTATGTACCTTTCTAAAATGGGTAATTTGAAATATAGCAAAATTATAAATGATGTTTTTAAATGCAAAAAAAAATATATATGACTGATATCCTTAATCTACATGATGTAAATGATGTATGTTACATTATATAATCTTTTTATCCTATTATGGTGTAAACTAATCATAATACTAAATGATAACCTTTGCTAAATGGAATGGTTCATTAAGATGGAATGAAATTAAGTGAAATGAAACCAAGTGGAATGTAATAAACTAAATGGTACTATTCCTATCTAACCTACTATTTATTATACTTTTAGGGTAAGTAGGTGGGTAAGATAATGATTTATGTGAACTACTAAAACAAATGAACACTATTTTATTTCCTAACTCTAAGTGTAATTTAAAGTTAACTATTCTACCTACAATTTATCACAATCTTAAAATATTATAATACATATCACAATAAGTATTTATATACATAGTATTCAAATACCCCAGGTTAGTTGTTGCCCCAATGTTCAGAAATTGCTTTCATTGGCATACTATATAATTACACTTGTCCTGGGTATATTAGATACAATATACAGTCATACTTGTGTCCTATGGGTATGGCACCTGTAGAGTTCGCTTGTGTCGTAGACCAATATTTTCGTGTCTGCATTAATGTACTGTTCTGACACTGTTTTTCTCCGCTTCACACAAATGATTCACCGGACACATATGTAGCTTAGTAAGTAACGAGCTAACTGTCTCAGTTCACACGGTGATTCCTTTGTTTTCGGAGCATAGTTCTTCTTTGGATGTCTACGGACACATGGTAGATCACTGTTCTTAGTACATAGTTTAGCTCAAAATGTCTATGTAATCATACAATATTTTACATAGAATACTATACTGTACTAATCTTAACTATTATTACTCTACACACTTAAGTGGAATCTCTGGTATTTCTACCTCAGATGGTAAAATTAGCGACCACCTGTATATACGGTCATTCCGATGCATACCACTTTGTATGACCGTGACTGGGGAGTTGTCCGTCGGGACAATGCAGTGAACATCCGCCAGAAATCGATGGAGCTTTCTCACCGCATAGATGACGCTTAGGGTTTGCAACTCTGATATGGAATATCTGGACTCAGCAGGTGTGATCTTACGGCTCACGTCGCAAATCGGATGGAAGATGCCATCGTAAAATTGGCCTAGTACTGCAGTGATGGAGATTCTGCTGGCATATGTCCTAAGATAATAAACGAGCCTAGGATTAGGCAAGCGGAGGATTGTTACATTGATAAAAAGAATTTCAATTTTGACAATGCAGAAATTAATAATGCATCTTTGACATTTCATTTACAGAAGCTTTTAAAACATTGGAAAATACAATTGTAATTTCTGAGTAATTTACTAATCCCAAAAGGCTTCTGACCTGCTTCTTTCTGGTAGGCATGGTCAGATTCATAATTTTTGTAATGATTCTATTGTCAGTCTTAAGTTGACATGACCTTGTGAGATGACATGACCCAAAAATTGAATTTCTTTGAGGCCTATTTCAACTTTGCTCGGTTTGACAGTGAGACCGAAGAGTCGCACTCTGTCAAAGACATGTCTCAGTTTCAGTGAGTGTGTTGTCCAGTCATCAGTATTCTGATATATTCATGTGTATTATGTAAGCTCACTAAATGTATGCATCTCGTCGGATTTGCCAGTCTCGCTAACTAGTGTGGTTGCGCATTGTATGTCTGTCGTCTTATCATTAGGTGTGGGTGCACTGTGTTCGTCTGTCTCTACTCCTGTCTCTTGTCGTGAGCAGTAAAGTTTCACCATGTTGACATGGAATATCTTTAAGTGTCTGTTTATTGATATTTCATAGTCAACATTTGAAATCTCACGTGCCACCTTGAATGGTCCTTGCCCTTTCGTTTGTCTGGACGTTACACAAGTATGTCTTGACCTTGTCCAAGATCAATTGTTTAAGCCCCCTTGTTTGTGTCTTGGTAAATTTGACCCTCCCTCTCAAAGGTCTAGAAGCCAGTGTAGAAGATTGTACTTCGGCTGTAGGATGTTTACCTCTATGTACTAATTGTTGACAGACATTACAAGAACGATGAAATAGTTTTATATCATTCCAAAACCCTGGCCAATGAAAATGAGCCTGAAATCTAGCCCTGGTTTTGTCGTATGCCAGGTGACCAGCAAGCGGTGACTCATGTGCAGTTTTTTTCACAGTTAGGCGGTGTTGTACAGGTCGCACCGTTTGCTGAATCTCATGGTTATCAGTTGTGTAATATCTAGTAAGAATGCCATTGTTAAGCCCAAAGAACCATGATGCATTTTTGGTCACTTTGGCTCTCTCTTTTAATAATTTTAAATATGGAGACACACTAGGATCAGCTTTCTGCTGTTCTATGAATTTCTGTCTGTTGGTATCATCTGTGCCAGTTGGAGAAAGCAACAGTAGTCTCTCATCTTGTAGTGTGTCTTGATGTTTTACAGTGTCTGCTTCTAGCTAGTTGCATTAGCTACATTTAATCTTTCCCATGTAGCTATTTCATCGCTAGTACAATTGTTTCAGTTGGGGTAAGCAACCCAAAATTAACTCAGTACAAGGGTTGTCAAGTATTGCACAAGTAAAGGTACCCGAAAGGAAAGGAGTGTTAATACGGGCTTTGGCCAAAGGGTAAATTTCAATGTTACCCGAAAAGGTTCGGCATTTGACAGAGTCACCTGTATAGTCATCTGGACTCACCAGTTCCTTTCTAAGACCAATAAGGGTGCTGCCGCTGTCCAGCAAACATTGGCATGGTCTATCGTTGACCATTGCATTGTGGAACACCAAATTGCCTCTGGAGGCTAATGCTGCATTACATTCTCAGTTGAGCATGGTACTGTATGTCCACATTCTAATTTTGCGTCTGCATGAAATTGGTGACATCGTTCACAACTGTCAAAACTTAATATATCGTTTACACAACACACATCTACAGACTCCCTGAAAGGTAATACATTTTCAACATCACACTCACTCTCACTACCACCATCAGAAGATGTATCAATCAAAATAGCATTGTTGGCTTTCATACGTTGACGGCCCAGGCACTTATTTGAATAATGGCCATAGCTGGAACAAAAAAAAACATTTGATTGCACGCCTGTATGCAGCTCTTTTGTTTTGTTGCTTCTTAATAATATTTTCAAGATGCGCCGGATAATTTGGCGATTTGTCACACATAGAATAAGTGTCATGCAAAAGTTGACAGTACATACATTTTGACACTTTTCTATCTTTCTTGTCAGTTTTCTGAAAGGGTTTTCTGTTACTCTGATAGCTTTTAGGTTGGTCTTTCACAAAAGAAACTACTTCAGAGTCATTTGAGGTCTTAAAAATATCTCTGTTAGAAGAAAAATATGCAGAGCCTTTCTTTTCGAACTGTTGAATGTTCTCAATGTCTGACTGCTGCAGAAATTTAGCAAAAGGAGATGGTATAGTGGATATGACTTTATCCATGGCTATTAAATTTTTCAGTCTATCAAAGTCTTTTCCTATGTTAGCTGCTTTAAGCCATCTATCTAGTACACTCTGAACATTTGAGACGTAATCAATGAAAGTCTCACTAGGTTTAGGTTTTAAATTTGAGAACTGAACCTGATACCCAGGGGCATCAAGTAAAAAGTGTTGCATTATCCTATCATGGATGTACTGATAGTTAGATCTAAGGTCTGTTGGTATTGACTCTATCACTTTAAGGGGCTCACCACTCAGGTTCTTCATATAAATCATAGCCCACATTTCTATTGGAACTTGGTGATATTTAAATTGATACTCGACATTTTATGTCCAGGCTGATATGGAATCATCTTTACAATATGGTTTGATAATGTTTTTGTATTTATTGAACTTATTTTCTTCTTGTTGACTTTTTAGTTTAGTGGCAGAGATTTCTGCGTGTGAGTCTACATCCATACCTTTCATCTTTAACTGTGTCTCTGATTCTACTTGAATTTGTTTTTCCTTTAGTTCTCTCTCCTGATCTAATGTCTTTTGTTTTAGTTCTTTCTCCTGATCTAGTTGCTTTTGCTTTAATTCTAGTTCTTTCTGTTTATTTTCCTTATCCTGTTCTAACTGTTTTAGCTTAATCTCTTTATCATGTTCTAACTTCTTTTGTTTTGTCATCTCAGCTAGTTGAGCAATCTCCTTTTGATGTTGTCTATCTCGTTCTCTTTCTTGTGCGCGTTCGTCTCTTTCCGCATCCTTTGCTTCTTTAAATTTCTTATCAGCATATTCTTCTAGCTCTTTACCTGTGTATTGCAATTGCTTACCAGTTTTTATAAAGTCCTCTAATGTTGCCATGTTGGTAGGTAATTAGCTAGCGTTGCTCTATACTGAACTCTCTAATCACTTATTTTTATTTGCTATGTTATGTTAATATCTGAGCACTGCAAATTGTACTCTTTGTATACACCTGAAAAATTTAATCTTGAAAACACTGAGCACAAAAGTATGCTAATGCGTCACAAGCTGAAAAAGAGATGCACTATTAATCACAATGCATGCCAAACATATTGAGTATACTCAACTTAATGTTCCCGAGAATCAGGGAACACCAATCCGGTAAGACAGGTCACCTTGTGTGTCACCTTCAGCACAGACACGAGTCTTCTAATTAGGTCACCTGTTTGGTACCTCGACCTACACACGCGTTTTGTAATCAGCTGTTGTTCACCCTGGTTTACAGAGCAGCAACAATTAACACATAGTAAACCGACATATTATTCGACAATCTGATACATCAACAGTGACATGCCCACGAAAAAAGAATATAGTTAACTTAATATTAAATTGTCAATGTCCTGTCTTCGTTCTAACTTATTTATGCCTTTCGTCACTAATCTAATTTGATCTATGCAAGTGTTGTGCAGACCAAGTCTAACTCGCATGCCTGAAAGTAGTCCCTTCGTGACGGTAAACGCAAGCAAAAGTACGAAAAAAACATTCAATAACTGTTTTGAAATAAATAAAAATATAATAATATTGTTTAGATAAATAAATATATTCGATTACTACTTGAAATAAACAAATAATAAGTAATATAAAGCACTGATTCGGGCGGGCAGCAGCTTGACGATTTGTAAACACTCCGTTGCTGAATGCCACTGGCGTGGCACAACTGTTTGTCAATCGTACAACGTCAGAGGCACAGCGCTATTTTTAGCTTGCAAAAATCGATAATGTTGCTGGCTGTGTATCGCTCCGCCAAGAATCATTTTTCATAGTTATTCATAAATAAATACATAATTACATGAATAATTACATGAATAAATAATGAAAATAATAATATCAATACTTACAACTTTGAAGAACACATGATTTAAGTAAATAATATCTTAATAAACACAATTAAGCATTATTTCGTCACGATAGGTACAGTTTCGCTAGCAACCTGGCCTAGTCTGCACACGTCATCGTCACTAACACAAATTAAATTCTATTCACTATTTAATGCTAGTAAACTTAGTCGAGAGCCGTGGGTGAGTGTATTAGCTTGAACTTTCGTCCAAGCCACACTTCTGACACCACGTTAATCCTTGCCTGTCAACAACTCATGTGACAGGCATCATCGGATTACTTCTTTCACACCACACAAGAAACTTGCAAGTCGTGTGAAAGGAATTACATGGTACATTTTATTGCCGTAGGCTCTTTACAAGTACATAACAGTCGCTATCAAACCACACACAAAGCCACAGAATTGCCTATCACTAGTTTCCTAAACTCTAATGCTATCTCTATCTATTTGGTTACACAAAAACTCCCATCAATATCTAACGATCTGCTCTCTACAATTGTCAGTCCCCGTCTGACTAGTTGGTTACACACCACGCGGAAGAACCTTGACGTGTTCTTCGCTCTTTGCGTGCCGTGGTGCTTGGCACGCTGACATCAGCTGTCTCTTGGTGAGTTACATTCGTGGCTATTAGGTAGGCGTGATTCTGTCGTGACCAGAGTGCTGACTATCTGGTCAACGTCTCCGTGTCTCTTGAGAGAACTAGTTAATAGTCCCCCATTCTTTCCCCTACCCTGCCCCTATTGGGGCATTGCATAACCTCTATTCTATTTGAGGTTGACCACTGGTGTTCTATCTTGGGGCATACCTCCGCCCCTTCTATTGCAGTCTTTGACACGTACTGTGTGATACTGACTATATCACCTACTGTGTGATACTGACTATCTTACCTACTGTGTGATACTATCTTACCTACTGTGTGATACTGACTATATCACCTACTGTGTGATACTGACTATATCACCTACTGTGTGATAATGACTGTATCACCTACTGTGTGATACTGACTACACCACCTACTGTGTGATACTGACTATATCACCTACTGTGTGATACTGACTGTATAAACTACTGTGTTATACTGACTATATCACCTACTGTGTGATAAGGACTATATCACCTACTGTGTGATACTGACTATATCGCCTACTGTGTGATACTATCTCACCTACTGTGTGATATTGACTATCTCACCTACTGTGTGATACTGACTATATCACCTACTGTGTGATACTGACTATCTCACATACTGTGTGATACTGACTATCTCACCTACTGTGTGATACGGACTGTATCACCTACTGTGTGATACTGACTATCTCACCTACTGTGTGATACTGACTATCTCACCTACTGTGTGGTACTGACTGTATCACCTACTGTGTGATACTGACTGTATATCTCACCTACTATGTGATAATGACTATCTCACCTACTGTGTGATACTGACTATCTCACCTAGTATGTGATACTGACTATCTCACCTACTATGTGATACTGATTATCTCACCTACTGTGTGGTACTGACTGTATCACCTACTGTGTGATAATGACTATCTCACCTACTGTGTGATACTGACTATCTCACCTACTATGTGATACTGACTATCTCATCTACTGTGTGATACTATGTCACCTGCTGTGTGCTGATTGATCTGTAAGAATCTGAGTACAGGACGATATGCCCTATGCATTGTAAGATGTGCACATGCGGCCTTTGTTTACTTATTTACTTATGTACTTATTTACTCATGTACTTATTTACTTTAATGTCGTGTAAACCAGGGGTTCTTAGATTGGTTGACCCAAGGGGGATTTCCAATATATAAAAGTCCATATCACAGTTTTCTGCACTAACATAAATATTATTAAATAAAAACAGGTATCGCTTAGACAGTTTTCAGAACGAATACCTAAACTCTTCTTTTCATAGTCCATGCTATATTGGTTAGTCTCCAGGTTTGTCCACAGTCTCCTGTCTGGAATGTTGTCAGTATATTTCCATACCGATATTTCTAAATGATACAATGCCAAGTCGTCTGGCATGTTCTTCTCTCCAGGTCTTCCTGTGTCACATGTTTCTTCCGATGTCACATTTTCCAGTTTGTCACATCTCGTGACATGCACAAAGAATGTAAATTGTCTATTTCTGATAAAAATGACCAGTTCCCTTCAGAAACTGGTTTCTAGTAGGACGTGTTGTTTACATTTTTGTTTCTGCCCAAGATCTCCGGATTCTTGCATACAACCAGATCCCAACATATTTTCATTGGAAACATATCTCAATCATTATCAAAAGAACTATATCTCAGCCATCATAATTAGAACCATATCTCAGCCATCATCAACAGACCCATATCTCAGCAATAATCGACAGAACTATATCTTAGCCATCATCATTAGAGCCATGTCTCAGCTATCATCAACAGAACCATATCTCAGCTATCATCAACAGAACTATATCTCAGCCATTATCAATAGAACCATATCTCAACCATCATCAGTAGAACCATATCTCATCCATTATTAATAGAATCGTATCTCAAACATCATCAATAGAACCATATCTCAGCCATCACCAATAGAACCATATCTCAACCAGCATCAATAGAACCGTATCTCAGTCACCTCCAATAGAACCATATCTCAAGCAACACCAACAGAACCTTATCTTAGCCATCATCAACAGAACCATATCTCAACAATCATCAATAGAACCATATCTCAGCCATCATCAATAGAACCATATCTTAGCGATCATCAATAGGACCATATCTCAGCCATCATCAATAGAACCGTATTTCAGCCATCATCAATAGAACCATATCTCAGCAATCATCAATAGGACCGTATTTCAGCCATCATCAATAGAACCATATCTCAACCATCATCAATAGAACCATATCTCAGCCATCATCAATAGAACCATATCTCAGCCATCATCAATAGAACCGTATTTCAGCCATCATCAATAGAACCATATCTCAGCCATCATCAACAGAACCATATCTCAACCATCATCAATAGAACCATATCTCAGCCATCATCAATAGAACCATATCTCAGCCATCATCAATAGAACCATATTTCAGCCATAATCAACAGAACCATATCTCAACCATCATCAATAGAACCATATCTCAGCCATCATCAATAGAACCATATCTCAGCCATCATCAAAAGAACCGTATTTCAGCCATCATCAATAGAACCATATTTCAGCCATCATCGACAGAACCATATCTCAGCCATCATCAATAGAACCGTATTTCAGCCATCATCAATAGAACCATATTTCAGCCATCATCAACAGAACCATATCTCAGCCATCATCAATAGAACCATATTTCAGCCATCATCAACAGAACCATATGTCAGCCATCATCAATAGAACCATACTTCAGCCATCATCAACAGAACCATATCTCAGCCATCATCAACAGAACCATATTTCAGCAACCATCAACAGAAACATATCTCAGCCATCATCAATAGAACCGTATTTCAGCCATCATCAATAAAACCATATTTCAGCCATCATCAATAGAACCATATCTCAGCCATCATCAACAGAACCGTATCTCAGCCTTCTTGTATACAACCACACCTCAGCCAACTTCTATAGAACCACATCTCATCAATTTCTATAGAAATCTAAGCATTCTTTTATTTAACGACATCTCAGCATTCTTCTCTACAACCCATTGCAGCATTCTTGTATACAACCACACCTCAGCCATCTCTACAACCACACCTCAGCCATCTCTACAACCACACCTCAGCCATCTCTACAACCACACCTCAGCCATCTCTACAACCACACCTCAGCCATCTCTACAACCACATCTCAGCCATCTCTACAACCACACCTCAGCCATCTCTATAACCACACCTCAACCATCTCTACAACCACACCTCAGCCATCTCTACAGCCACACCTCAGCCATCTCTACAACCACACCTCAGCCATCTTCTGTAAAGCCACATCTCCGCCATCTTCTATAGAACCACATCTCAATCAGCTTCTACAGAACCACATCTCCGCCTCCAGTTAATGATTCACTTTCTTATATCATAACCGGCTATATATAACTCATCAGAAGCCACTTCTCACCAAAGACATCTTCTCTGACACAAAAATCTCTTCAGTAACTACTCAGATAAACCCACTCAGCTGGAACCTTTATTAATATATTATTAAAACATGCAAAATATACTATAAAAATGTTTCACGTAGCCTAACAGAACTATTGTGGAAAATCAAAAGCCGTGATGGTCAGTTTGAAATGTCAAAAATGGTTAAACTATCAACTATCACTCCTCACTTTCTTGTGCCATGAATTTGTTTCGTAGAAAAGTCCGGTCCTTTCTCCCAGTTCCTGTTGGCATTCTGCGAGTTTATAAAAGCATTAAATCACCAGTTGAATGTAATCGATTCTAACGTTGTGTTCAGTATCTATTCGCTAGAGTTGCCGCAGCAATCTTCAAGTTAACGGGAAATACTCGTTATTCTGAAAATGTAATGGAGGGAACCTTTGTTCGACTACCCGGTATCGACAGCGGAACGATTTCTTTGTTTATAGAATTATCAAAACGAGCTTAGTATTTATTTAGAGATCGTTGCGGATAATTTATCAGTCGGGTCTGTTGTGACTTGGTCCTAGGACACCGGAAGTATTAAATCCACCGGGAAAATAAGTCCGGGTCAAATCGATTCCGCCTTGAGACCATGGGATTCGGATATTTATCTCAAAGCTAGAGACAAATGCAATCTCTAACCTAATGGGACACAATATATAATTCATATCGTAAATTTTTCTCTGTGCAAAAATACATTTGCCTTACGTTTGATTCTTCGAAATAACGATCCGTTGTTGAGTTAATTGGATATCCTTTATAGGACATCCTAGTCAACCCCATCAATTTTTGGCTGTATGTGATTTCTTGGGACGTTTACGTTCAATAGGCTGCTATTGCTTTCTGAACGACCGGCACTCATGCCATTTTATAGAAACCAACGCAAGGTAATCTGATGTCACACCCGCAGGATTGTTGAGTACTTCTCGTGAAAATGAATAACATGAACTGATTCAGTGCCAGACAAAACTAGATTTGGACAAAAACAAAAAAAGGACAAGTATTATAATGTACAATTCTGTTCAATGAGCATTTAAATTGGGGAAGATATACGGAAACAAAACAAATGACACCACGACACTAGTATGGTGGTATATCGTTCTACTGTTCAAATAAGGTTCCACATTTGGCGATATATTATCCCTTGGCACTGAATCAGTTAATAATTATACATCATGATATTTCAATAACTACAAACATCCCCAAATGATTTAAACTTCTGTGTAAAGAGTGTAAACACATAAACAAACACATCATGTTTCTTCTCTAGCTGTTTTATTGTGTACACTTTTGACCCTGAATGCCACGGAAAAGTTCTTAGAACACCAGGACCAAGAAGTAGGAAACTATCAGTATTTGACCAGATCTGAACATGGAAGAAAACTGACTGATAGACATCCCCCATGTCGCCGAAACTTTCACAGTTTTGCCATACCATAGCTTACAGTTGTTAGAACAGAATAGAGATGGAAGGCGTGGTTCATGTAAGGCGGGGCGGGGACGGCCAGCAAGAAGATGGAAATTTCAGACATATTCGGCATGAAGGTCGCTGAGGCACGGGTATTGGCTAGAGATCCAGACACTTGTCGGCGGGGCCTGATGAGCGCAAGGTTACGCAAATGATCTAAATGTCTATCTATTCTTTAGTCAACATCGCTGATGATGAACTCCAAAATCAAGTCTCGGGAACTGACATTCTTTGGCCATAATAAAGGTCACCGTAGCTTAGACAGAACAGTAATATGAGGCTTGTTACTGGAAGAAGAGGCACCAGCACGACAGTGGACACGGGACATGGAAGAAGATTCACCAGCACGACAGTGGACATGGGACATGGAAGAAGATTCACCAGCACGACAGTGGGCACGGGACATGAAAGAAGATTCACCAGCACGACAGTGGACACGGTACATGGAAGAAGAGGCACCAGCACGACAGTGGACACGGTACATGGAAGAAGAGGCACCAGCACGACAGTGGACACGGGACATGGAAGAAGAGGCACCAGCACGACAGTGGACACGGTACATGGAAGAAGAGGCACCAGCACGACAGTGGACACGGGACATGGAAGAAGTCATAGGCACGGACATGCACGTGACAGTGCCACTGATTGAGGAATGGCAGGCAGCGGGCTCTGGCGGTGGCATTCTGCACAGTGTATCTGTGCGGGCTGTTGTTTGTCGAGACTCCTGTCTTTTCCACTTTTCACATTGGGCAGTGGGGAGCGTTTTGTGTGATATTCACTGGCACAGGAACGGAGCATAATGGGGACGACCCGTTGCTGTGAAGTTGGAACTGCGACTAACTAACTAACTAGGCAGCGGGCTCTGCAAAGCATTTGATACAGCGCGATTAAACCTCGAAAAACGGTTTATTTGTGAGTGCTATAGAACTATGATCTCCTGAAGCATATAAATAAGAGCATGTATGAACGAATTCCAAATCACATGGAGAATGAAAGCAAAAATTCGAATTGTCTTGGGCTGTACACGAGAGATTCCCATCAGAGCGCTGAGGTATTTGCTTGGGCTTACCTCGTTGATGTCTGTGCACTGACATAGGCCAAGGCAGACATACATTGCACGATAACCTAAATGATTTCAAAGGACAGCAAGTAAATAAATACGGTCGTGGATGGCGCAGATATAAGATACCACCAGACAGGATACCTCAGTCAAGTTGATACCCAGGGCCGCAGGAATGGACTGACAGAGACAGAGAACATGACAGCTTCCACCAAGACACCACCACGTTGATTAGAGTGTAGAGAGTGGTGAAATGGGTTCGCAGAGTTGAAAGTGCAACAGTTGACAGATTCAAATGTCAGCAGGGATGGCCACTAGAGTGCAGTGATTGCTTCTGTGCTTTAGAAGAGAAAATTGTCATTAAATTCTCAGCTAAAGTCAGGGGAAAGGCCGTTGCTGAGCAGAATGGGCCAATAGGTCTACACCTTAAGGTACACTGGTGAAAGTGGCCTCGATTAGAAGAGCTCTGAGATGTCTGCGATCACTGGAGCTCTGAGATGACTGCGATAATTGGAGCTCTGAGATGACTACGATCACTGGAGCTCTGAGATGTCTGCGATCACTGGAGCTCTGAGATGACTGCGATCATTGGAGCTCTGAGATGACTGCGATCATTGGAGCTCTGAGATGACTGCGATCATCACAGCGATGATGTGACTGTTAGTTACTGCAGTCACCAGACCAATCATAGTGCCTGGTTATCAGTGCATATTACATACAGTTAAGAATGGGCAGAAGTAACATAAGTGGGTACCAAGCGTAACCAGTTCTCACTTACACAGACTTACATGGATATACTGACCGGGTCGAAGTGGAGTGTAAGGTACTGGGTTGCGGATCGGCTGGCTTCAAAGGCTCCAGTATCTACGACACTCACTATTGACATGTAAGGCGCTCTGAAGATTATCTATGAACGACTGTTAGTTGAAGATACAACAGCTGATGAAGCAACATAATTAACCATGCTAGAGTTTGAATTTAAGTGTGGCCCCAGGAAGGGGAGATTCATGAGGCGATGAGCACAGGAATGCTAGCATATCCATTCTTAAAATCAAGAAAACCCAGATAAAGAAGAAGCAAAAGGAGCATTTAATTTCCTTAAAAGCAGCGCTACCTGAGGGGACATAGTTTGTTACAGGGTTGTTGACAGAAAAATATATAGAAGTTAAAAACTATATATGTTAAATAGATTTGAGTAAAGCTTTATGTGAGATTAACATATGCACAACAACTGGCATGCCTCCAAGAGCTAGAGAAATAGAGATATATATATATATATATATTATATATATATATATATATATATATATATATATATATATATATATATAGAGGAGAGAGAGAGAGAGAGAGAGAGAGAGAGAGAGAGAGAGACATTTGTTTTGCATTATCTCGCTGTGAACGCACGAGTACAAGTGTTATTACTTCTAGTGCACTAGACTTATATTTGCGTATAGATTAGCTTTCCTTATTACCAGTCTCCCTCGCCATCAGGCGAACCCACTCCGACTTCTCAGGTACTTGCCCAAGGCAAGGATGAGAAATCAACATGTTAGTCCAACTGAACGGTGTAGGGGTTGAATCCGCCACCTCGGCATCAGCACACCGGAAGTTTAAGAGAGAATGCTCTTATCCATTCAGGCATGCTGGCCTCCAGGGAAAGATATGGTGATGATGATGATGATGATGATGATGATGATGATGATGATGATGATTTCCCTTCATAATAACCTCAACTGAAACTAATTACTTATACAAATGTGTCAAAGAGTGGTAAGTCAAATGAGTGTGTTATCACTCTCTTTTCACTAGGACAATGGAGTGTGTTGTCACTTTGCCTGTTAACTAGGTCAAGAGTGTGTGTTGTTCCCACGTTTTCTCAGCTGATGTCTACACATATTTGAAGACAGTAGGAGAAATGTAGTAGGAGATTACGCAACCTTAGATCTACAGAAGCCACAGTGCTACTAATAGAAGTTTCCAGACCCTGTGGAGGAAGTACCCTGCAGACGTGCATAAGAAATTTATAGATTTTACACAATTCAATTAATTTTAAATTATGCACACCTTCCTAACAACGAGGTATGTGTGTTTTAATATTATAAAATGTTCTCGTTGGATCTGTGTGTGTTGTTCCTGATGAGTATTAGTATAATCGAAACGTTATTCGTTGTGTCTTAGTTAGTTGCCTATCATTTACAGGACGTCGCAGTCAACACCAGTATTTTTTTGCTGTTATGATCTCTTGGCAAGTTTACGTTCAGTAGTTTGCCATTGCTTTCTAAACGACCGGCATCCATACGATTTTGTAAAAAACCAACACAAGGCGGCCTGCTGCCAAATCGACCGCAGCTGTGTTACAACCGTGGGAATGCTAACTGCGTCCGTAACCCTTTCGCCACGGAGCCGGTTGTATCTTAGTATATTATTTTTTTAAATTTTACTTTTAAATAAATGTCTTTGGGTATTTGTAAAAATAATTCCCCATTTATCTATGTTTACTATAATGGAGTACGCTGTACGGTATCTGCACTGTGTCTGTGTTTAGTATATCTCACTTTTTGGCAGGAGTTCCACATACCTAACTGTTGTTATTTCCCATGGGAATTAGTAACACAAATGAGAGATACAGGAAGGTCCCAGTTAACGTCGGGGTTGCGTTCTTGGAAAACATGACTTTAAGTGAAACGACGTATAGCGAAACACTATTTCCCGCATTATTAAATGAAAAATGGTATATTATATAATATTTATTTTGATGGTTGTTGATATTTATTGGCTAAATAAAGGTGGGTTGAAGGGGGACTGGTAAAGTTATTGGGACGCAGAGACATTAAAACCACGACTCGCTCCAAAACTATCATCAGCACTAGTACTGCTCTCACCGGCTTTCTTAGCTAGATCTTCATAGAGAGATTTTGCTTTCTATTGGATAAACATCTTGCTCACAGGCATATTCCATTGGTTCTGGTGTTCAATCCGGACGGTAATAGGACTCCCATGTTCTCCATAAGAGTACTTTCTGGTACGAGTGATCTTGGAAGCACTCAAAGGGGTTATGTTTTCAGCACTTTCTTTGATTTTGTCAGCACCTGCACGAATTGCCCTTACCGTGGTTGGAGGTAGACCATGGACTTTACCGATATCAACAGCCCTATCGCCAGCCTTAAAACGACGTAACACATCTAACTTCACCTTAAGAGTAACACTTTTCCTGATTCTCTTACAACCAGATACATTATCAGTACTTACTGTGCCTTTTGAACTAATAATTATGGGTGATGACACTATAACATCATGGAAAAACACACATCACACAGTGTAAAATGGCGACGTTAACGCAGCATAACACCACAGGTGACGACGTTATCGCGGAACGTAGTAACGTAAACAGAAAGTTATGCCCCATTGTGACAACGACGTTATAGCGAAACGACGTAAACCGAAGCGACGTATAGCGGGGCCTTCCTGTGCAAGAACAATAACACCATCCTCTTCGTTTGGGTACGCAATAACAAGCTTTGTAGAAGTGGACTGAAATGAAACGAGAACAGGAATTACCATAAGTGATTCGACAGCATGGGAAAGGTATTAACATCTAGACAGCTAAATAATATATATATATATATATATATATATATATATATATATATATATATATATATATATATATATATATATATATATATGTGTGTGTGTGTGTGTGTGTGGTGTGTGTATCAATTGGCACCTTGCTGTCTTGACAGACGATAATATTTGCTACATTGTGCTTCAGAAGGGGATAATAACTACAACCCGTGGCGGTAGTGAATGTTACTGATCAGACCAATTTGCGCTGTAAATGTTCATCCACAATAGATGCATGTGAACACATGGTCATTTCCACCATCACGCACCATTATAATTCTCACACGCTCAGTGCGCGATCTATTTGCGATCACGTTCTGCTTTGTCTTTATTCCATTTCTGATCTTTGCCCTCCATGCAACACGTTCAGTAACGACTTGCCACCAAAGTACAATAGCAATGCCCGAATCAATTTCCCGCTTACACACATCTTTGCATCGTAGTAGAGGCCGACCCTGAGATCTTTTACCCATCTGTAATTCACCAAAAAGATATCCCTTTAGTATTATACCAGCACCCATCCTCCTAATGTGTCCTATTCATCTAAGTCTACAAAGACTGAGCATATATCAAAACCGTCACGCAGTCTGATCTTTCCAATGCTTCAGTATTTGTGATTTTGTCTTACCACTTAATACCAAGTATTTTTCGCAGATCACCGCATATGAAAGCTGTTTAAATGTTTCTCTTGGTGTGAGTAAGTTTTCCAGGTTTCACTGCCATAAAGAAGTGTACTAATAACACAGGCAGATTATTGTTTTAGCAGTAAGCATAGTGTTTTGAGCATAGCCTACGAGGGGTGGCGTTGTGGTGTTCCGTTGTGATAATTTGGTGTGTCCAGTGTGTGCCGCGTGGTTACACACCCGCTTCACACGCGTGATCCGGGACTGTTTCCGGATCCGGTCAGGGATATGCACTACTGACGAGCTCAAACAAGGGCGAAACTCGAGTATAGTGCTTCCATATTGACGTGGATAGGCCTTAGGTTCATACCGGAATGCGATCGCGGTTCCAGTAGTGGGTTGTGCTCAATATTTAAAATTTCAAATCCCGAAACAAACACATAATCAATTAGCAGTAAGCGTCCTGTTCTCCCAGACTCATTTTGTTAACCAGTTCATTGTTGTTACTGCCTTACGAATCCTGATGTTGATTTCCTGATCTAGGGATAATTTGCTAGTTACCTCTGATCCTCAATATGTAAAATGGTTTATTATCTCCACTTCGGCGTCGTCAATAATGAATAATGGTCCTGTGGCAAAGTAGAAAAAGAAATGGAAGATGAATTCTCAAATTCTAATAGCTAACTGTTATAAGAAAACTTGAAATCGCCCGATAAGACTCCCTAGGGGTAGAGACTGATCATAAACTGAAGTTTCCTAACAGAGGGCCAATGGAGCACAGGAAAGCTACCGAACTTCAGAGAGGAGAATTTCACTCTTGGTACCTGCAAGTCCGTGTGGTTATCCTGCCACATTCTGCTCCATAGTGATGTTGTCATTTGATTAATATGGTCAATGAGAACACATATAAAAACATAAACACAAAATAACAAGAATATAACCAACTCCTAAGTAAAAGCTGTAACATTATATTGGGATAACCTGGGGAAGGGTTCTTGTGTGTACGTTCGAGTGGCATAGCAAATTGGTACACAACCACAATAAAATACAATAATATCTCAATAAAAACATACTAGAATCATTAAATATCTCTATGATATATTAACTTTGTTCCGATGTCCTCCCATGGGAGTGATAAAACACTACGGGTAAGTCACTCCTAAGTTGTTGTACAATTTTTAAGTTCACCGAACACATATGATCAAAATTTTTTGATATCACCACATGCATATTTAAATAAAGTCTATGCTGTTTGAACAATTTCTATCAATGTCCATGGTGGCAATATAAATGAGTATGAAATCAGGTCACTAACGTTACTGATCTACCATCTGTATCTACAATGGTGGCGAAGTGACGCGTCTATTCTGCGGGGAAACGCTGTTTGGTGTTTTCCTGGGGATTAGTGATGTTATTTCGTATTCGTTTATTGGAAGTGTTCAAAAGAAGCCACGGAAGGCAGGGGGTTTTAAAAATTTTGAGGGAGCGAAAGATATTGTTGGTTATGGTCTCAAGTTTCGCGACGGCGGGCAGAGGATCTCATTCGTGAGACAATGGCTGCGGTCAAAGACCAGACGGTTACTACCATAGAGGAAAGCAACGGCAAACTACCTCTTTAAAAATACCTAGTACATTATGATTGCCTTTAAAACGATCAACGCAACACAAGGACAGAGACATTAAAAATTTGCAAAGGGAACTTAGGACGTTTTAAACGACAACGAAAAAATTAGAGAACATAAAACAAGAAATAGAAAGAGAAAAAAATTATAATGAGAGATGTGCGAAACGAGATGGACAGGAGCAGCATCAAGATAGATGAAGATGTTAAGATTATTTATTTGGAGGTGAAGATCGAAAAAGGGGAGTGGCAATTATTTTAAACCCGGAAAACATCAAAATCTGTTCAAGGATAATGGACCGTGTCGGATAGAGTTCTACTATTTAAATTGAGTGGCAGACCTTTTAGCATAAAAGTTATTCCAGTATATGCCCCAACAGGAGAATCCAGTGAAAGGAATGTTATAATGACATAGAGTCTGCCTTAAAGAAATGAAAAAATTCAGAAATAAACAAAAAGGAGACTTCAATGCAAAAGTAGGATATAAAGGGTGATAGATACACAGTAGGAAACTATAGTTTAGGAGAGAGAAAAAAGAGGATACAGACTCGTAGAGTGGGCATAAGAAAAGGAAATATTGAAAAAAACCCGGGTTTAAGCAACACCCTAAAAAATTTATGGAAATGGAGGAGCCCCTGATAGCAAGACAAAACCAGACTGACTACATTCTGATTAGCAGAAGATTTAGAAACGCACTAACAATAGCAAAAACAGTTCCAGTGGACGTTATAGTGACCAAAACTACTTAAGGAACACTGAGCATACAGTTGAAGAAAGTCAAGTATATAACAGGAAACACTAAATATGGTTTGTGTACATTGAGTAATGACAAGGAAATACAAAACAAATTCAACGTAGAAGTACAGAACAGATTTGATATTATTGTCTGATCTAGAGATATTATTCCAGGATGTGGAATGATCAATGGGAAATGTTGAAAAATTCAATCAGTTGGCTGCGGAAACAACTATTCCAAAATTAAAGAAAGTGGGTCGTAAGAAATGGATGACAGAAGGAATTTTACACCTAATGGAAACAAGAAGACTCAACAAAAATAATCCTGCCAAATATGAAGAAATTCCACAGACAAGTCAGAATATTATGTAAGGAGGCAAAAGAAGCATAGCTTGAGGAAAGTGCTTAGTCATTGAAAAACAACCAACAGTCAAAATACTAAATTAATGCACAAAAGAATTCAGGAACTTACTAATAAAAGAACAAGTACATCAACAGGCTGTCTAAAAACTAAAGATGGCAAAACATAATAGTAAAAGATCAGATGCTAGATGCATGGACAGATTATTTGAAAAACCTTTATAATGATAACAGAGAGGAACAGTATGATATTAGATTTAATAATGAAGGGCCGCCAATTTTGAAGATGGAGGCTCGAAATGTTCTTAAGCATATGAAAGCTGGCAAGGCCCCCGGTGCAGTGTAACAGCGCACAGATAAATAGGACTGACGAGTTCTTTGTTTGAGTATAAATAGAGATTTATTTCATCTTGATGACAACTTCTATAAGCTTCATACAACATGGCGTCTTCTCAGTTCCAGGCCCAGATGTTGACTGGTTCCTAACAACAAACTACGTCACGACTTGAGCATCCTTCTTCCCATTCCATCCTGATGCTCAAGCGTGCTGTAGCTTTGTCCACATAATATACACCCTCTGCTACACCTTCCTATGTTTTCGAAAGACTTTTTCCCTTAAAAAGTCTTTACTCCCAATCCCCTTACTCTATTCCCTCTCTTTCCTTACCTCCCATAACTCCTCTAATCTTCCCCAAACCAACTTTATTTTAAGTAAAACAATCTATTCGTAACTCTTTCCCCTGCCACATAGTAAACGACTATGAACTCTTCAAACATAACACATATTATTTACATATCCTCAATAACATTTAAATCTCAACTTCATACAATACATCATAATACATATGGTTACCTTTTTGAAATAAACACTCCTTCTTCTCTTCATAAGCAATCCGCTTAAAATTTCAAACACTGTACTCTTCTTATACCAACTCCCTATTGTCATCACCAACATTACTTACTAATTCTCTACTTTCAATCAACCTGAGAACACTCGCACATGATAGAAAGACAAAGAATCGGTGCGCACCGGAGATTCAAAGAAGTAGAACTCTTCCACACAAAAACCGCACTCACCTAAACCACACACTCCTTTACCCCCCTATGTCATTTGAGACTTTATGTAATAAAGTCTACAATAATTATATCTCCTACAGTACCACTTATTATGGTAACCTTTTACGCTGCTATCTACAGCATCAAAAATATTATTTACTCCCAAGTGTCTATATATTACAGACACTACTAATTTTATAGCTCTGAACCTTACCTCAACCTCGCATTGTAATGTCAACCAAAAACACATCCCGAGGACACAATTAAAAAGGTCCATCATCCCTTAAGACCTGTCCCAATACATATCATCTCTTTTAATCTTGCCGAAATTTTCAGCGACCCCTTACTGTCCATTTATTATGGGCATATCTACTAAAACCTCCACTTATGCCGTTATCAACAGCAACAATATACTGCCCCTGAACTCATGTGTGTGATTGCTTGCAACTAACTTTATTCTATCTCAGTCCATATATCACGGACCCTAAAAAAAACCCATGTCATTATGTCTCCACAATGTTCATTTCTCCCACTTACAACCCTTTACTATTGTACTGCTATCCACAGTGTCTAATCAAACATGGATTCAATTCATGTTTACTATTTGTCTGGGGTAACTCGTTACCCACTTCTTCTTCTATAAGCCAGCAATCTCGTGTCTCTTATGAATGTATATCACGGCTCTTCTGACCCCTTGGAAACTATATTCAAAACTTTTCCCTCATTTACCCCACTGCTATATTCATTAATCTTTTCTTCCCCCATATGGCTTCCAATCCATATATTTCCAATCAATGCTCACTTAAATTCCCCATAACCATTTTACTTGTATAGTAACCCCGTCGTATGTTTCCAACACTTCATAGCCATATCAACCTCTCTACGCTGATTATCACAGCAACAAAATACCCATGAACTTATTCTTCCAAAGAGAATGTGTCTCTCTATTAGTCCACTGTAGTTTATTACTATTTTCTGAACGAAGGGTCCCAATTAAAGCCCCATGTATTGTCTTTATTCTAGACAAAACCATGTAAATTAAACATAACTTAATTAACTACTATTTAACATAGAAAACAGCGAAATAAAATCACAACAGGATATCATACCCCCCCCCCCCCCAAATTTTTATAACATCATTTATGTTTCCCCTCATATCAATTAAAGGTATGAACTCATTCAAAGAAAAACATATATTAAAATAATACAACATACATCCTAATCTATTTTTACTAAATACTACTGGTCTCTTTTACGGACCAATAGTTTGTACGTAAAAGTCTAAGAACACAATAACCCTATTCTAAAATAATAACAATCATTTTACAGGACCAAATCAAGCAAACAAAATATTTATATATGAGGCATTGAAAGCTCAATTTCAATAAAAACAACTGTCTTCTCGCTAAAGAGAAGGTTTTCAAAAAAAATAATTCACATAGAATTAACTACTTAAAGTGACCAAACAACATTGGCCCCCTATACGAACCAATGACCCAAGTCATGCCTATTTTGTTATAAAACAAAACAACTCAATGCCAAGCATCAATGCCAAAATACGTATATACATATATATATATATCTGTTACCTACAGACTATTCTCATAATTTAGAACAATATCTGTTCTCTCCACACACAAAAATCATTAATCAACAATGACCGTACTATCATTGATTCTCTCCCCTCACAATTTTCTATCTTTTACCAGACTAACTCCTATCACATCACAATATCTGGAATATCATCTTAAACAAGCACTGTAAACTACAGGTCAACTCATTTTATCTATTACCAGTGTGACGACTATCTCAGCATATTACAACTCATCTCTCTACTAAAGGAAACCGTACCTCGACACACTAATTGTTTCCCTTGGATTTGTTCCAAGTATTACTACAACTACTTAATTATTACCGTTAACTACGGTATCTCCACCCTCCTACGTCCAACAAAACTTTGTCTATTTGCTATAGACCTCTCACCAATACAACTAATTCTACTTCTAAGTTTCTCGTCTACCCGACGCAATTAATATTTCATTCTCCTGCATCAGTACTTTCAACGTCTCACCACAACTACTCTAAACTATTTTCAAGTCTCTCCTAGCGTTCTTGCACCGCGATGATACTAGTCACACTTATCGGAACACGTTCTCCAACATTCATTTAACTAATCTTGTTTACCTCACTATCTTTCACCCCTCTTCCTATTTATCGGGATTCTTTCAGAAACAGCAAACCCACACCACATACAACTGACAACAGACCTCACTTTTCTCATTTCTCAGTATTAGGCATTCATGCTTCGACATGTCCCTGTCAACAATACTAAACATGTTTTATGAAACGTCATTCAGAATGTTAACTCTCTTTCCGTCAACCTGTCATACAACTTCCATAATTTCCGTCCAACGTCAGATATTCTAATGAAAAGACATCACAATTCTCTAATCATGTTCTTTCTATCTCTCAATTTTCGCATACTCTATGTTCCACGTTTTATCAACGTCACTTATCAACCACTCTTCGCATATTCACATATTCACACGGACAGTGATACACAACCTCGCTCTCATTTCACGACTACTCTCGGATCTCGACAACCCTGACGTGTCCACTCTTATACTCACGCACGGACAACGCATAATCTGACGAATTACTCAACAGGACTTTCACAATTCAACTACTTTCTTACTTCATTCTCAATCATCATAATGCCACTATTCTCCGTCCTACTTAATTCTCAACGTCAAACTACTCTGACGGTCAATTACTCATTTATCCTATCTTAACCTCCTCATCACTTCATAATACTTCTTCGAGCTATGACATCCGCATTACCCAATCGTCATCACTATTCTATGACCACTTTATATCTCAAAATAACCTATGTAATACAAGACAATACTACATCAGTTCTCGACGTCACACATCACTTGCAATGATTCTCCACCATTTTCCACAGCAACAGCGCATTTGAGTCGAAATTTGAGCCTCATCAAACTTGAATTACCCCAAGCTCAGTTACAAAATGCTCAAATCTGCTCGTATCGGTTATTTAAATACAACCATGGTCTTACCGATTTCATGAGACTTCTAGCTTTTTCCAGCGACGCTTCAGCTGTTTGCTGTTTTTGTGTTCCACTTTCTACTAGGCAAACATCTTTCTTTTTGGAAGTATCTTTCTCTCTCTCTCTTGGTATTCGTCTCCTAGCCTTCCCTACTTTCCTGTCATATAAACTGGTATCTAGTTCTAAAGAGTCACCAACCAAAACTCTGTCCGTCTGTCCACCAGCAAGCCCACCGTAGGAGGAAACATCACGCTTTGAGTCAGGATCTGTTCGTAGTGCAATACTCTCATTCTCTGAATCATCATTATCTGTAGTTGTTTCAGCAGCGTAGTATTTACTATAAAATGCGGCGGTAGAGGTAGAAATATCCTCTCCATAACCTGAACTCTCACACCTAATATTTCTACACCATTTAGGGATTAATTTAATGTCTATACCTGAGGAACTTGACATAGCAGTACCTCTATTAACAATCATACTATTCCTTTCCTTAATACTTTTCTTCACCCGTCTTTTAACATCTTTGGCACTTGTCTGTTTATCTTTCTTAATTTCAACCGTGTCTCCCTTAGTCAAGTAAGTTGGTTTTGACTGAATTTCTATTAAGTCAGTTTGACTTCCCTTCGTTATCTTGCTAGCTGGTTGTACCTGGACTTTTTTCTCTACTGTATCAACTTGTGTCTGCGTGTTTTCTTCTACCACCTCAATCACCTGTGTCTGAGTCTCTCTTTCTTGTCTGACACAAAAGACTGAAGATACCTCCTGACTACCCAAAATCTTATCTATGTTTCTTTCTCTGTTATTCAACTTTGCTACCGAATATCGCAGGTGTCTGACCTGAAACCAGTTCTCTCGCAAGGCCTTTGCGTTATCACTCTTTGAAGGCCAAAACCACTGTTTCTTTTTCTGACCATTACTAATTCTTATATGTCTCTGTGTCTCATTCTTATCTGCTTTCATATGTATATGGTTGACAACTTTAAAATTGTAACCACGCTGGTTATCATTTCTATTGGACTTGTCTACCTCAAAACCTGTCTTGTGCTCTGTTCGTTCAAGCGTCTGCCTCTTTATCAATTCTATCATAGACGAAATTCTATCTACGTCCATTTTTAAGTCACCCATCAACTCTGTCACACGTCCTGACTTCCTATAAAAGATTTCCATAGTAGCTCACCACGCTTTTATGATATAAAGCCTTGTTGTTTTCAATACGTAGGCAGCTTTCCTATCGCTAGCACATACTCTGCAAAAGGTTACTCAAAGCCAAATCTTTAAAAAAAATGCATCAGGTTTTCAATTCTTCAATTCTATCTTAAACAAATAATTATATTATATGTCTACTCTTTAACTAATTTAAATTAAACTTCGCTTACTCAGCCAACATTGTCCTTCGGTTCTACACAAACGGACAGGCAATGACTTCCAGGATCTCTCAGGACGCTCGAGCAAAAACGTTCCCAAATCAGTGTCATTCCATATCACACACTGGGCAGAGAGGCATGATGGAGAAAGAAAATCCAGTGATACGACGACCTCACAGCAACGGTTAAGTTAACAGCCCCGATAATACAGCAACCTCAAGGCAGGCAGGCATCTTGGTTTCCAGCATAGTGACGCCCAAGGACTGCGGTTTCTGACAAGGCCTGGAACAATTGACTGCGTTCAAAGAGCAGCACCTCCCGACTTCACACGATTAGACATCGATCAGAGAGCAGCTTTTCTCGACAGTAGGCCCTCACCACGATCAGACTGCGATCAGAGAGCAGCTTTGGTCAGTTCCCTGAAACAACATTGTATGGCAGCGGCCCTGGTAGGTAGCCCGTTGAAACAACCGACAATGCAGGTAAAAAATGTAAAGCGGCGGCTATAACAAGCCTCTTGAAGTGAACAGTGTAAAGCGACGGCTATACCAAGCCTCTTGAAAATGATAAAAGTTCAGGCAACGGCTATGGTAACGAGCAGGCTGTGTGGACAACGATTCAGTCTACTTACTATGTATGGCGGAATGCAGAAGTCTTTGAAGTCCCTGCAACAGTGGGAGGTACGAGAGTTCTTTAGCGGTATCGCTGCTATTAATGAGCTTTTCATTTCTTCATATTTTTCAAAAAGTCTCAAGGTCAGGATTCTGCGGCTTTTAGTTCGCTCCAGGCAATCTATCTTAACGAGAAGTAGACAACTGCTCTGTTAGTAAAAAGTTTCTACTTGATTCGACTTGCCTTGAAGGTTTATTTTTTCCTGAGTCTCTTATTTCAAACGAACCAGAAAAAACGTGCTGGTCTTTCTCTATACAGTCTTTTGCTCAGCGAGATGATCACCACTGTACAGGAACTCACTCTGGCAAGCCGGCTTTCATAACTCAGGTGACAACGACTGCCTCTACATCTAGGATTCTTGATAGCAGCGAGGACTCTGAAAAATGTTTACAGACAACCACCCCTAGCCGGGCTTTTGGCTGCTGTAATTCTCATATACGACATAGTGGCCAATTATCAACTTCGCTTCTTTTCCGTTCAACATAAGTATAGAACCGTGTGCCGTAATTCCGTCTCAGTGTATTTGATGTAAACAGAACGAGATCTTCAAAACTTTGACTTTAGTTCGATGTTCGACCTGGACAGCATATTGTGATTCTGCGACATTCCAAGTTCGTATCCTGTGTCATGGGCACCAATTCAGCCCTTTGTAACAGCGCACAGATAAATAGGACTGACGAGTTCTTTGTTTTAGTATAAATAGAGATTTATTTCATCTTGATGACAACTTCTATAAGCTTCATACAACATGGCGTCTTCTCAGTTCCAGGCCCAGATGTTGACTGGTTCCTAACAACAAACTACGTCACGACTTGAGCATCCTTCTTCCCATTCCATCCTGATGCTCAAGCGTGCTGTAGCTTTGCCCACCTAATATACACCCTCTGCTACAGCAGATAACATCACAACAGAAATGAATAAAGCTTTAGAAGAATTTGGACTAAAGCAAGTCACTAGACTGCTGAACACATTATATGATACTGGAGATATACCTTCTGAATTATGTAACTCTGTATTTATTGCAATCCCAAAGAAATCAGGAGCCTTGGAATGTGGTTAACATAGAACAATATAGTATAATGAGTCACATCACAAAGATTTTGCTACGAAATATCAAGCAAAGAGTAAGGAAGAAAATACAACCTGAAATAGGGGAAAAACAATGTGGGTTTGTAGAAGTAAAGAGTACAGTAAATGCTGTGTATTTACTGCGAACAGTTATTGAACGTGCTATAGAAGTAAACAAGGATATACACCTTTGCTTTATTGACTACACAAAGGCTTTTAATAGAGTTAGACATGTCAACATGGTAGATATGCTTGCAGATCTACAAATTGATGGGAAAGACATTAGACTTATAAAAAAAACATATATTGGAAACAACAAGTTGCCATAAGGATTGATAATGAAGTGGGACAATATCAATCTATTAAGAGAGGTGTTCAACACACCTAGATGCCCAAGAGAAAATAAACCATCTCCAAAATGTTTCAGGACAAATTGGTCTCCAAATTAACACTGCAAAAACAAAAACTATTGATCTTACCAAGAACCATGTTCTTGAAAAAGTCAACACCTTTACATACCTAGGAAGCAAAATTACATCTACAGAGGACTCAACGCGAGAAATATTATCTAGAATCGCACTGGCATCTGGTGCCTTCAATAAACTGTCAAACATCTGAAAGTCAAAGACACTCAGCAAACATACGAAACTTAAATAGACTCAGAGGACGCATATAACAGAGTATCTTTCGAGCACTTGATGCAAACCCTCCTCAGACTGAAAGTGCACCCTCACCTTGTACGATGGATAGCTGCAGTTCTACTCCAAAGGAAGGTGGTGCTAAGATGCGGGAGTTGGTCTTCTGAGCCGATAACGATATGTCCAGGATTGCCGCAGGGTTCACCACTGTCACCAGTACTATTCAACGTGTATACGGTGCCGATCACTGAACAACAGTTGGATGGGAGGGGTAGGACTCTATCATTCGTTGACGACATCCTCGTGTATCGACAGGGTCGAGATAGACAGGCGGTTGCCAACTATATGCAGAGCGAACTAGATCGAATCTCCTCATGGTGTGCTGATGCCGATGCCCCTTGTCAACCCTGCAAAGGCAACGGTTACATGGTTCTCACTAAACAACCATATTGTGAAAACAGACCTGCCGGCAGTAAGAATGGATGGGAGCATTCTGAGTAGAACCCAGTCAATGACATATCTTGGCGTGAGGCTTGATCGTAGCCTGTCCTTCAGAGATCATGTCGATTATGTCATAACGAAGGCTCGAAAAGGTTGGCAGCAATGAGAGTCATGGCGACTGCCAATATCGAGCAAAGACTGCTATTACTTCTGTTCCAAGGACTTGTGCTTTCACGCATCGAGTATGCCCTGGCCATCCTCACTGTCAGCCCTACACAGATTGGAAGACTTGAAAAGGTACAAAACGAAGCCATGCGCATCATTTTGGGCTGCACGAGAGACACCAGCTGTGTAGCAATGAGATACCTCCTTGACTTCCCGACAATGGAACACAGGATCAAGATCTGGAGAGCTCGTGCATACTTAAAAATAAGTGCAGATGAGCAGCACCCTCTGCATGACGCTGTATTCAGAGAAAAGGGTGACAGGCTAAAGAGGGGCAAATCATGGATGGGTCGGGCGGAAGATGTCGTCGGACAGGTCTGCAGTCTTACCAGTATCAACCCCGGCAAGGAATGGGTGCCGGTGCCTCCAGCTTTTAAGTGTACCTTCTCCTGCATTATCACACTCGACAGACGGTGCAGAGAGCAGAACCCTGCCGCTGTCAATGCAGAGGTTAACGCGCTCATCTATGATCACTCAGATAGCCCCGAAGTGCTCATCTATACAGATGGATCTGTTGTAAAGCAGCAGAGAAGTGCGTGGGCATTTACAGCCCGTTCAGCGGGCCGAACCGTTCAAGAATCCAGTGGTGCCCACTCTATGACCACGAGCAGCATGACGATGGAGGTGATGGCAGTTACACAGGCTTTCATATGGCTGGAATCACAGCATTATACCAACGTGTGTGTACTAAGTGATTCAATGAGCATGATTCAGAAGGTCGAAGCTGGATCTGTACGTAGACAGTGGACTGAGTCGCTGCGGAAGTCTGTTGTCCGCAAAGTCACCTTCATCTTCGTCCCGGGACATGCGGGAGTCGAGGGAAATGAACGAGCTGATAAATTGGCTGGCTCTGCACCCCCTGTAGATGGCCAGCCCATGGATCGTGCCGATGTTATTAACGCCCTTAAAGATATGGCGAGAACAGAGGATTTTGACGCCAGTGATTCCACATCGCTTTCCAGGATGAAAGACCTGGGAGTAAGAATCGACACAGCCAGACGCGAGAGGTACATCGGGAAAACAAAGCGCCTCGTCAACCAACACAGAACTGGCACTATTAGCCACCGGACGCTGATGCATATGCTGGGGGGGGAGGATCTGAGCACCTATGGACATGTCCGGAGTGCAACGAAGATACCCCAACTGATAACTAACTAACTAACTAACTAACGAAACTTAAAATCTTCAACTCTTGTGTGATTCCAGTGCTAACGTATGGACGTATGGATGTGGGAGTTGGAAATCAACGGTAGCCTTAGATAAAACAAAAATTAAACAATTTTGAGAACAAATATCTTAGAAGAATTCTAAACCTCCACTAGACAGATTTCAAAACCAATACGCAAATAAGACAAGAGACTAAGCAAGACATTGTATCCAATTTTATAAGAAAACGCCATTGGAATTACATCGGCCATGTACTCAGAATGGACAAGACAAGACTCCCCAACCAAGCCCTCTTATGGTCACCAGAAGAGAAAAGAAAACGGGGAAGACCAAGAGAGACCTGCGTAGAACCATCATCAGAGAAGGCTCATTCAACGCCCAAGTGAACATCAAGGATCTACAACAGGTAGCAGCGAACCGCCGGACACGGAGAGCCATGACTTTTGCCCTATGTGCCGCCTTAGGCTCAAGAGGAAGGACTAACTAACTACTAAGAGAGGTGTTAGGCAGGGATGTGTAATGTCTCCAGATCTTTTTTCCCTATACAGTGATAATATTTTCAGAAATGTAGAAGATATAAATGGAATCAGCATTGGAGGACGAAACATCAATAACATTAGATATGCAGATGATACAGTATTGATTGCAGACAATGCACAAGATCTACAACTAGTTAGTAGACTGCAGTTGTTGTACACAGTGAGCAGCTGGGGTTGGAATTAAATTGTAAGAAGCACAGGTTATGGTCGTCACTAGGAAGAACGAAGTACCACAATGTAATATACAAGTAAATGGGAATATTCTTCAACAAGTGAATCAGGTACAATTATCTCGGAACAGTCATAACATCTGATTGGAGATGCCTTGAAGAGATTAGAACAAGAATCGCCATGGCGAAAGTAGCCTTTAGCAAGATGAAAAACATTCTGACCAATAAAAAGATGTCAATTGAAACGAGAAAAGAGTGTTGAGGGGATACATAGAGCCTGTTCTTTTGTATGGATGTGAAACTTGGACAATGAGCAGTCAAGCTGAAAAACATCTGATGTCTGCAGAAATGTGGTTTCTGAGGAAAATGCAAAGAATACCATGGACAGACTAGAAAAACCAATGACCAAGTACTACAGGAGACAAATGAAAATCGTAAATTGATTAGAGAAATTAGACGTAGACAGTCAAACTTTTTTGGACATGTTATGAGAAGAAATGGATTGGAGAACTTAGGTGACAACTGGCAAGATCGAAGGGAACAGACCAAGAGGAAGACCGAGAGGAAAATACCTGGATGGCTTGGCCACATGGCATGGACGAGACAGGAACACTGAGCTGATCCACGACGCTGGTGATCGAGTGAAATGGCGAGTCATGACCGCCCACGCTTTCCGGCATGGCACATGATTGATTGATTGAACGTTACTGGTATCATAGTCGTTCGTACACCGATAGTTGGTACAGCTAACATTGTTATAAAATATGTTGGTATAAATGTCGTTGCAAACAGTGTTGACTAATAGGCCAGATCAAGCCAGTGGGTACTCTAAAAAGTATCAAGCCTAATTCCACCCTGTTAGGTAGCAGTGCCACAGGAGGATTCCATGATGTTCTATTGAAATTCGCCCTTTTATTAATATCAAGGCGAATCTCTTCATCTTTGCCAGATGACCTTGACCCTCCCGATGACATGTTACAGCACTCATGCTTCTACCTCAGCGGAAGGCAAAATAAAGACCACATTTTCCTGTAAAAGATAGGTGCCAAACTTATAGTCACACTTGCATAAACAAGGGGGAAAGAAAAGAAAAGAACAGAAAGATGAAAAATGAAAGACAGAGAGACAGAGAGAAAAAAAAATCAAGGGGAGGTGAAGTGGTTAGCACACGGGGGCTTGCCAGTCCTACCCGGGCCTGCCGACTACCACTACTCTAAGATTCTGATGTGATCTTCACCTCTCATACCTCATACCTCTCATACTCTCTCATAACTGCCAGTCTGCAGTTCTCCTTTGTTTCAGTGCAGGGAGATCATTATTATGTTTGCAAGTCTCGGTCGCCTCGACTATCCGGCTGGCCAACAGCAACAGTGACACAATATCACAACCCAGGCATTGTGTCTCCTCTCCAGGGTAAATGGTTGCGTACCATCACCTCACAGGCATGTCACATATTCATATCCACAGTGAATATTATTAATAATCACCCCTTACATTAAGGCATACATAAGAAACATATTCTTCCCGTAATACATCAAGAGATCATAATTGTTGGTTCTGAAAAATATCACCAAGAAATCAGAAGTGATACTTCCAAAAAAAATATCTTGAGCGATAGTTCAGAACAAGAATATTGGTAGCAGTTCTCCCAAACATTATGAGCTACACATAAAGACTCTAAGTAAAGGAGAAGTTAATTTCCTCAGGATGTACCTAAACCAACAAAGAAAGATATTCTCTAAGTCAGAGAATATTCACCTATCATCTGCGAATCTCTCAAGATCTTCACAAAGAAATCTCTGGTATAGAGTCCTATCCTTTAAATTCAGATTACTAGTCCTAAGTTCATTCACTGTAATTTCCAACTTACCAACGGCGTCAAGAATTAAAAAAAAACAACACACGCACACATTTTTCGGACTGCACAACATGTCCTTTCCTGACGAAACATTTTGGCAACTGCAAGCAATTATTGTCCCTCTCCTGCAAACATCTCCGGGGCTCCCTCATGAACATAAATTATGTTAATAGAAAGTACCTTTGCCACTCCAATGGTAAGGCACAATTTCAGCGCGAAAAGTACGTCACTCTGGTTGAGGTGTTGTTGTTAACGTTCCAGGAGTTGTATAAAAGAGGCGGAGGTAATTTTGCGGCTGTCCGCCCCTGACCTTTCACAATCCCTAATTCTCCGTGACAATGTAGGCGTATGCTTTTTTAAGCCGCTGTCTACATTTCCAGCGTTGACAATTTCACAAAGGGGAAAGGAGCGAGGTGGCAGAGTGTTACTTTAAGAAACACATATGTGTCCGCCTCAGGACTCTTTAACATGGACGTAGATTTCCGCCCAGTATTTCTTGTTGGGTTTCTGTATGTTTCGGGGGCTGGACATAATTGTGTTTGTCACAGTCCAACATATGCACCTTGTGACATAATCTGTCTTCATTTTGCTAATTGTTAAACCAAATTCATAGCAAGCATTGGAGACTGGAGATAGTAGATGTTATAATTCTTCCTCAGAGTGGATCGTAATTGCAGGAGCATCTGCAAAAAGCAACTCTCTTATCAGTATCCTCCTAATTTTGGTTTGGCCTTCAATCTCTGATCATTGCAGAGGCCGTTATTTGAGAGTGGGTGAATGTATATACCACCATTCTGATCAAAACATCAATCAATCACAAAAAGCATATTTCAGTAAAAGTGAAAAGTATATTTCAAGTAGGGTGGTAGCTAGTACACAGCCTTGCTTAAGAGGGAGGGCCTCAGTGGTCTCGGGTGTGGTGTCCGCCTTGAGTGCCGGAGGTCCCAGGTTCAAACCCTGGTAAGGGCCAGGATTCTTTCATATGGACTTCTCGTAACAAAATTTCCCCTAGTCTCTGGGTAGTGAGATCGGACGCCCGTGTTTATTGTTGCGTAGGTAAAAATCCATAGGCAGTTGGAAATCAAAAATGAGTAGCCTAACGGCGCTGCCCGGGCAAAATTTCGAGTTAAAAGATCTACCCATTGCATTTCAGGATCCTCTCGGTGACTACGGAGTTCGTGCACTGAGCTGAATTTCTCCGGACTCAGACTTGAGTTAGGAGTAGAACAGAGGACTTATGGGTTACACCCGGGTGCATGATGTTGATCCGTCGACTAAACTAAACTAAAACTAAACACAGCCTTGCTTAACTCCACTCTTGATTTCAAACTCTTCTGAAGTTGCACCACCGAACTTGATTATACTCTTCTTGCATGTGTGGAATGATTCCACAATGGATAGAAGAGTTGATGGGCAGCCGATCTTCTTTACTGCCTTGAACAGACCCTCACGACTGACCAAATCAAATGCCTGTGTGAGGTCGATGAAGGCAATATACAGTGGTTGATTCTTTTCAATGCATTTTCTGGCATTTGTTACAATGAGAATATCATATCAATGGTAGGCAGGTTCCGTCGAAAGCCACACTGTGATTCATGGTAGATTTGATCTCCTAGGACTTGAAGTCTATGGAGAACATTTCTAGCAAATAGTTTCCCAACGATAACGATACACAGAAGTGAGATACCACTATGGTTGTTACAGTCGCTCCGAACCTCCTTGTTCTTGTACAGTATAATGAAGCTTGAATCTTTGAAATCCTGTGGGACTTGTTCTTCTCCCCAGCGTAGCTCTGATAGGTGGTGGATTTGTTTTATTTATATTTATAGTATCACCCGTAGCTGTGTAACGCAGAAAATAAATGAAGGAGCAATGAGAACGTCCAATGTGGGAATTAGAAATGTAGATATGCTGAAGAATTTGTGACGGCTCATGGGAATGAACAGTATATTAGGAAGTCATAGAGAAGCTAGGAATGTAAAGATAGTTGGTAATAAACATAAACAAACAAACAAGCAAAACAGAACAGTCAAATATGTTGGCCACATGAACAATTGTGGGGCTTGTATAACAATCAGGTAAATGGCGACGACCTAACGTTCATTCTTCAGGAGACGCTGTTTTTTTGTTTTTAAAGTGTTTTTGTGTGGATTATGTGCTGTTATTTCGTATTCGTTTTTGGAAGTTGTTCACAAGAAGCCATGGAAGGCAGGTGGTGGGATGAAATTTTGAGGGCAGCAGACAGATAGTTGTTGGTTATGGTCTCAACGTTTCGCGACGGTAGGCAGACGATCTCTTTCATGAGACAATGGCTAGCGTCAGCGGCTAATATAGTCACTGCCAAGAAAGGAAAACAATGGCAAACTACCTTCTATAAAATTGCCTAGTTTATTATGATTCGCCTAATTACAGAATGGTCGAGACAAGAGCACTGAACTGATCCACGACGAGTGACGACTGCCCACGCTTACCAGATGGATAACAATCATACTGGAGTAGAAAATCGAATTCAGGCGAGAAAGAGTTAGGCAACAATACAAGCGAGAAGATAGCTACAAGAGATAGAAGGGCAGCTAGTCTGTCTGGGTGTACAGTCAAAGCCAGCAATTGACACACCGTGTGGAGATCTGAGACAGGCAACCTTCTGTGTGAAGATGACACCTAAGTGATTGACATGTAGTTACACGACTGTCGTGGAATACTGAGAGTTAATGATTCCCAGATAGACGACTTTATACACCGACTAACCAGGTAGGAGAAGGGTTAACAAACAAAACAGTAAGGATAACCAACAACGGTGTGACCGGAGTCAATGACCACTAATGTTGACGGGTTGAAGGGTTAACGTAGAAATTACAGCGGCACAGGTCAACGAGAGTGTAGGAGGACGAGGTTAATTCACGGGTTAAATACATCACGAAATGTCGGGTTGAGTGACCAGGCGCATGTGTTTATAGGTCAAGACACGGAAGTGCCCACCGATAGCACAGGTAACCTTCGCGTGGACAAATAGGTTTGCGACAAAGGCAGACAGCACTATGGGACAGGATCGCGGTCAGGTGATAAAGACAGGATTGAAAACCCAGATAATGTCAGGTGTGTGTGGAGAGAGAGTTGGGGCGGAGAAGGAGGAGGAGAGATGGGTTACTGAGGAAAATTTCCACAGAATATTGCGGTCTATATATGACTCAGAGGGAAGGAACAAAACAATGAGGGTTTTATAAAATAACGGAAAAGTTTCAGATCAGTAATTCTCCACTAAAGGGGATAATGAAGTATTGACTTGAGGTGTCAAGCAAGGTCAAGGACTATGCGGCAAAAATGACCTATAAAGAGTAGCAACTCCTTTGTGGAAGGTAGTGTGATTCTTGATTTTCCATGAGACAAGGGAGTAGGGAAAGGGTGGTGCGGCGTTCGGACGAACGTTTGTGTATCTATTGTGCATTAGTACCCCCAATTCAGACAAAGATAATTATAAGGTAGTAATATATTAGAGTATAGTTTTAGCCTAGGAATATAGATGTGTGTGAATAGCATTTACCATTTCTTTCTATTAGTGGATAGTTTCGACTTTGGTGAATTCATATGTCTTATGCGGGTGTTTACTTCGGAAGCCTTGTCATTATGGCTGGAGAAGGACACTTGCTTAGGTAGTAGTAAGGGGCGGACGCTTATCACGGGATCTGTTATACTTCTCCACAGGTTCCAATCTCCTAGTGAAAGCAGAGAAGAGATGAAGAGTACTACACTTGAACAAATAAAGTACTTACGTAGAACCAAAAAGAACATAGACATGTTGTAAGATGAAGAAATGATAAAGCAAAGTCAAATACAGAACACTGTATGCTCAAACGAATATACCCCTAA
This sequence comes from Cepaea nemoralis, assembly GCA_014155875.1. Classification (NCBI taxonomy): domain Eukaryota; kingdom Metazoa; phylum Mollusca; class Gastropoda; order Stylommatophora; family Helicidae; genus Cepaea; species Cepaea nemoralis. Next base: position 141,504 of record JACEFZ010021199.1, on the reverse strand, counting down.
AACACTTGAAAGGTAAAGATGGTAACCTGTGGCAAGCAGGGATACTTACAACTACATACGTCTTGTATGCATAGGGAAGAAAGAATAGACAAGTAAAAACATTGCTAGTAATAAAAGACAATAGGAAGAACTGTGACGATGTGGTGTTTTTTTAATGTTTGATACTTACCGTCCTGAAACAGATCCGGGCGCATGCATAAACTTACGGGACTTTTATTACGGTACATTGAATCAGTGGTGAACAGTTTTGTTTCATTCAATAACGGATTTACCATCAGATTCAAGCATACGGATCATCCAGGGTGAGCTCTGTCCTGTTTGATGTGCTGTCCTGTGATCTTGAAGAATGAATGGGCGAGAAGCAACACAGCTGATAGACATTCAGAGTTCTTTCTAGCACCAACAATAGAATACACTATCAACTACGCTTACAAAATCCATATATACTCCAGACATAGTTTTTATTAATAAATCTTTTGTTTATCGTTGAAAGGAACTGTTGTCGGAGTATGTGTTGAGGGAATAACAGAGAGAGTGAAAGAAATAGATATATGGAAAGGAAGACAGAAGGGAGGAGTGTAGACCAAAGTCAGTCAATAATCCCAACAGATAATAAGTTGAAGATGTGCTTGTTGATTCCTACTTCCTCTCGGGAAAATAACAGGACATAATTGGTGGAGCAGCGGGGTACATACATTATACCCATATGACCTGAAGGCATAACATGGCATATGCATAGAGGGGTACCTGCATATTGGCACAGGCATAGCGGAGTACCTGCATGTTGGGACATACTGATTGGAATAAATAGAAGTATATATTGATGACTTTTAATGGAAGGACGTCCATTGGATATATGGTGCCATTACATTTATGGTAGAAACATTTCATTAACGCTGGTGACTTTACAGTGAGAAAGTTCCAGACAGAGTGAATGTGGATAGGTGGTAAGACACATTACATACCTAGTCACACGGTCACACGTCTACATAAGTCTTTATCCTATATCTCCTCTTGTGGATGAGAGAGTGGTTGTGATGTACTGTGTGGTGTTGTAGATTAATAATATTAGATAGGCATAGAAAATGATATCGGTTCTAGGTAGAATATAAGTTTATAGTGAGTACTTCTTTACTGCCTTGAGGTGTCTTTACTCAACGTGCTGACTTACCTGCTTTAACTATGGCCATTCCCAAACTAACTACCGCCGAACTGAGGGCAAACGGAGAGGAAATTGGGTTGGCTGGTTCAGACTTAACTGATTACATACAGGAAAGAGAGCGAGAGATTCGTCAAGCGGAACGAGAAGATCGAAAGGCCGAGTTGGAAGTGAGAAGAATAGAGGTGGAGACCAAACGAATGGAAATGGAACAAGAGGCCAAGAAACTGGAACAGGAGACCAAGCGACTGGACATTGAACAGGAGACAAAGCGACTGGACATTGAACAAGAGGCCAAGAAAATGGACCAGGAGACCAAGAAACTGGAAATGGAACAGAATGCCAGGAGACAAGAAATGGAACATGAATACCGCTTGAAAGAGTTAGAACTCAAGACACAAACTAAGGGTGAAATAGATGCAGCAGAAGGAAGTTCATCTTCACCTGGGGCAACCCACATGAGTGGACAGGGTTACCATGCCATGAAGTTTCCCTTGGCGGTCTTTGATGAAAGTAAAGAGAAGATATACCAGTTTTTGGATCGGTTCGAGGCTATGGCAGTCGCTATGGGACTGGATAGAACCAGATGGGCTCTTAAATTATCCCAGGCCTTACGTGGTTCGGGCTACGAGGTCTACACACGCCTACCACCAGAACAGGAAAATCAGTATGAGGAATTGAAAGCCGCTTTGATGAAACATTATGAAGTCACAGCACAAACGTATAGGAAGAAGTTTAGATCGTCTAGACGAGAGCCGGGAGAACTATTTGCCGCCTACAGTCTGAGGCTGAAATCCTATCTCCAGAAATGGATGGACTTGGCAGAATTCATGAGGGATTATGAGAGTCTCGAAGAGATGATGGTGGTCGACCAGATGCGAAAGCAAATGTCGAAACCTCTCAGAACCTTCTTGGGAGAACAAGGGGCGGAACGGATCGAGGCTGTGACGAAGCTGGCGGAAAGGTTCGTGGAAGTACATGGTGAAACTGAGGAACTAAGTACACAAACCAAAGGTCAGGAGAAACCAGAGAAAAAGAAACCTAAAAACTGGGAAGGAGAAAAAGTGGAACCTTATATAAAGCACACAGAGGAGAGTTCAGAGAAGGTGAAGGTAGGAAACCAGAGCACCTCGAATTCTCAAGCGAAACGACAGTGGTCTGAGAGGTGGTGTTCATTCTGCAAGGTACCATCTCATAACACGAAGGACTGCAGATCGAAACCTAAAAGTTCTTACTTCGCAGCATGCAAAGTGATTCCTACATCGGTGATCACAGACAAGGCTGAGGTCGGCGAAGGAGAAAGGAACAAAAAGGACACACGGAAACCTAGGAAGGGAACAGGGTGCACACACTGCCAGTCGATAACACATAATACTGTGGACTGCAGATGCAAGGCAAACGACGCCAATTGCATAACCAACCTCGAGGAATTAAAAGAGGAAGGCAAGGAAACGGTCAAGGAGATGAAAGGCACTCAGGACCAAGAGAGACCACCTGTGGTTGAACTGATTGAAGTAAATGGCCACCAGGTTGCTTGTCTCTACGATACCGGTTTGGATGGGGAAGCGGTGGTGGACGCCAGCTTGGTAAGCCCAGACCAACTTACAGGGGAGACCATAGAAATACAACCGGCAATGAGGAGTGCTGTTACCATGACGCTGCCAATCGCCAAGGTGGAGATTAAATCCAGGTACGTCACGGGCATTATTCCAGCTGCTGTATTATCTGACTCCTTATTTCCCATGATCATTGGCACGAAATATGTCTTTTTGGGGATGCCCAAACAGCCAGCCCAAAAGGGAACAGTAGTCAGTGGATCTCAAGGGAAGGAAAAAGAGGCAGAGACACTATGCGACAACTCAGGGATAGGAGAATTGCATACTGCCCAGAGGCAGGATACTACGTTGCATCCTTGCTACAGGAAGCTGCAAAGAAGTGCTGAGCCACCAGAACGGGGACAGTATTTTCTGAAGAATCAACTACTCTATCGGAGAGCTGGGAGGGGAGATAACCTGCACGAGCAGTGGGTGGTTCCAGAGACCCAACGTCCTCACATTCTTCAGAGTGGACACATCATAGGCGAGAATCGACATATGGGTGTCAGAGAGACCTTTCAGCAAATTTCCGGTCATTATTGCTGGCCAGGAATGACCGGAGATGTACGCCGGTGGTTGAAGTCTTGTTCGGAGTGCCAGAAAGCACCACCCAACAAGCGAATTAAGAGGAAACTAGCTCTTAAAGTGGAAGACAAAGTGGAAGTGTGGAGTCCAGCAGAGACCAATATACTCCAAGTAGGATGGAAAGGACCTTCTCCTGTGGAAAAGGTGGTGTCCAAGAACATCTACAAAATACGGATCGGGGAAGAGAAGAAAAATCTCCCTAGACATCTCATTAGGAAATATGAAGAGAGATCCGGGAGCAAAGCTTCGCACTTTATGGAGATGGCAGCCATGGGGACAAAGGTTACCAGTCCAGACGAAGACCAGAGATCGCCAGTACAACATAGGAGGGCCTATGGGACAGTACGTGATAGGTCAGATTTACCCAACGACAGGAGGAGGGAAATCACAAGTCAGGGAGAGGACAAGAGTGAAAGTTTCACCGGTAACCAAGTTCAGAAGGGGTGGGTAACGTCGGGAAAAGCGAGAATTACCCAGGACTCCAACCGAAGATTGGCTGACCAGATACAATATCGCCCAAGATGGTCCTGGAAGCAAAAGTCCGGGAGATTTGGGAAAGACAACTCGGTCCATCGAGGACGAGGTGGAACATCCCCAGAGGCAAAGCCGGGGAAAACCAAGAGGACATGGAAGCAGTGTTACAATCAGGATGGGACAATCCGTCTGTATTGTGAGCCGTCGCTGACGCAAGTCGAAAGTAGGTCGACCGGACGTACAGGAGCGAGGAGCCAACACTAGTTTCAGTCGTGAGTAGTATAGTAGGGTGTCAATTAGAGCGCCTACTGGATAATGAGGTGAGCCATGTGAGGACCCAATCATATCATCAACACGTGATGGTCATAGCTACTTAGCAGAAGCTCAATGCACGGTGGATGTGAGGGACGTTGATGCTGCAACTGGACTTCACCGTGGAATACATCCTTGGTAAGGAGAATGTAGGAGCAGATTTCTTATCCAGACATCCAGCTCCGGAGGAAGAAGACTAGGGTTGTGGATCATGGGAATCAAACCTACAGTGAGAAAGATTCGACGCGGTCTAATCTCTTAAGATGGGGCCTATGTCGTGGAATACTGAGAGTTAATGATTCCCAGATAGACGACTTTATACACCGACTAACCAGGTAGGAGAAGGGTTAACAAACAAAACAGTAAGGATAACCAACAATGGTGTGACCGGAGTCAATGACCACTAATGTTGACGGGTTGAAGTGTTAACGTAGAAATTACAGCGGCACAGGTCAACGAGAGTGTAGGAGGACGAGGTTAATTCACGGGTTAAATACATCACGAAATGTCGGGTTGAGTGACCAGGCGCATGTGTTTATAGGTCAAGACACGGAAGTGCCCACCGATAGCACAGGTAACCTTCGCGTGGACAAATAGGTTTGCGACAAAGGCAGACAGCACTATGGGACAGGATCGCGGTCAGGTGATAAAGACAGGATTGAAAACCCAGATAATGTCAGGTGTGTGTGGAGAGAGAGTTGGGGCGGAGAAGGAGGAGGAGAGATGGGTTACTGAGGAAAATTTCCACAGAATATTGCGGTCTATATATGACTCAGAGGGAAGGAACAAAACAATGAGGGTTTTATAAAATAACGGAAAAGTTTCAGATCAGTAATTCTCCACTAAAGGGGATAATGAAGTATTGACTTGAGGTGTCAAGCAAGGTCAAGGACTATGCGGCAAAAATGACCTATAAAGAGTAGCAACTCCTTTGTGGAAGTTAGTGTGATTCTTGATTTTCCATGAGACAAGGGAGTAGGGAAAGGGTGGTGCGGCGTTCGGACGAACGTTTGTGTATCTATTGTGCATTAGTACCCCCAATTCAGACAAAGATAATTATAAGGTAGTAATATATTAGAGTATAGTTTTAGCCTAGGAATATAGATGTGTGTGAATAGCATTTACCATTTCTTTCTATTAGTGGATAGTTTCGACTTTGGTGAATTCATATGTCTTATGCGGGTGTTTACTTCGGAAGCCTTGTCATTATGGCTGGAGAAGGACACTTGCTTAGGTAGTAGTAAGGGGCGGACGCTTATCACGGGATCTGTTATACTTCTCCACAGGTTCCAATCTCCTAGTGAAAGCAGAGAAGAGATGAAGAGTACTACACTTGAACAAATAAAGTACTTACTTAGAACCAAAAAGAACATAGACATGTTGTAAGATGAAGAAATGATAAAGCAAAGTCAAATACAGAACACTGTATGCTCAAACGAATATACCCCTAAAACACTTAAAGGAAAAGATGGTAACCTGTGGCAAGCAGGGATACTTACAACTACATACGTCTTGTATGCATAGGGAAGAAAGAATAGACAAGTAAAAACATTGCTAGTAATAAAAGACAATAGGAAGAACTGTGACGATGTGGTGTTTTTTCGATGTTGGATACTTACCGTCCTGAAACAGATCCGGGCGCATGCATAAACTTACGGGACTTTTATTACGGTACATTGAATCAGTGGTGAACAGTTTTGTTTCATTCAATAACGGATTTACCATCAGATTCAAGCATACGGATCATCCAGGGTGAGCTCTGTCCTGTTTGATGTGCTGTCCTGTGATCTTGAAGAATGAATGGGCGAGAAGCAACACAGCTGATAGACATTCAGAGTTCTTTCTAGCACCAACAATAGAATACACTATCAACTACGCTTACAAAATCCATATATACTCCAGACATAGTTTTTATTAATAAATCTTTTGTTTATCGTTGAAAGGAACTGTTGTCGGAGTATGTGTTGAGGGAATAACAGAGAGAGTGAAAGAAATAGATATATGGAAAAGAAGACAGAAGGGAGGAGTGTAGACCAAAGTCAGTCAATAATCCCAACAGATAATAAGTTGAAGATGTGCTTGTTGATTCCTACTTCCTCTCGGGAAAATATCAGGACAACGACCATAATGTCAAACATGTGTTCGTATTAGTTATTTGGCTATTGTAGGCTGTCATTAATACAACTTATCACAAACATCAGAAATAGACAGTCTTGGTTTTCTGGCCACGTTATGAGAAGACAAAAACTAGGAGAGAGTCTCCGCGGCGAGGTGATTATGCCACTTGTCTTGCGCTCCCAAGGTTGTGGGTTCGATTCCGAGCCACGTCGGAATTGCGCTGCTGAAAGAGACCGAGCCATATGGGATAAAACCTGGTGCAGTGAAGTCGATTTTCTGGCCTTTTTAACCCTTTTTAGGCTCCTAGGAAAGGCGAAATCCATGGTGCCATCACAATGTTCGGGGAATGGCGTGAGTTCAATATTGTAGTTGTTGGTCCAGGTCTGAAACCCTTGGCCAATGATGACAATTCATGGCCGTGTCTAGTTGGTTGTACGCCAAAGTCTCGTCCAGCCAGACTCTGTCGTATCAAGGTCACGGGCTTAATTCTCATGTGGCGATAGCTTTATGTTTCTATTGCTTTCCTCTAACCTTCAATGCGTGCCGTTCAATACCTGTGAATGTATCTCTTAAATATGGAATGTAGTGTACTTAAAGATATCATCTTCCTTTACCGCCCCAGTTTTACAGAATTCAACATGTTTAGTCCACATTTAATGTTTGCTTCGCGCTCATATGACTATGTTTACTGCTACATATATGTAACATACATAACATTGAACATATCATTGCCGTGTGAATGACTATTTGGAAGGGCATAATGTAAGATGGGCCCTAGTGCCCAGTTTGTGACTGAAAATAAAGTTCGTTCGTTCGAGTGTATAACCACAGTTGTGATGGTTTCAGAAGTTAGTCTAGTACTGCAGCGTAAATCAACCTCCCCCCGCCCCAACCGGCGCGCCTGTAAACAAGCCATCTGCTAAAAGGGCTCTTCAATCTCACCACTCTCTCTAATGCAGTGGTTCCCAACCCGGGCTTAAGAATGTGTACCAGGTTTCAAGGTGGAGACGCCTTACAACATTTTCAAGACCGCTCTTATAATTTAATCATTGAGACACCAGGCTAGCCATAGATCGATAATATTGGCATTTCTCAATCTGATCTAACATAATTTGTGTCTTCTTGTACTAAAGACATCGTTCTGAGTCTTCTTGGAACACTAGATGACAGGAGGGTTGAAATGGGGCAAGAAGGAAACATGTGTCTAGATTACGAGACAAAACTGTATCGACTGGAATCTGTCGGCGAGAAAGGAGATGGACCCAAGGAGTATCAAGTAACTGGGGAACTCTTGACTGCAACTGCTCCTGATGTAACTGGGGAACTCTTGATTGCAACTGTTCCTGGTGTAAGTAGGGAACTCTTGACTGCAACTGTTCCTGAAGTAACCGTGGAACTCTTGACTGCAACTGTTCCTGATATAACTGAGGAACTATTGACTGCAACTGTTCCTGAAGTAATTGTGGAACTCTTGACTGCACCTGTTCCTGATATAACTGAGGAACTCTTGACTGCAACAGTACCTGATGTAACTGGGGAACTCTTGACTGCAACTGTTCCTTATGTAACTGTGGAACTCTTGACTGCAACAGTTCCTGATGTAACTGGGGAACCCTTGACTGCAACTGTTCTTGAAGTAACTGTGGAACCCTTGACTGCAACTGTTCCTGATGTAACTGAGGAACTCTTGGCTGCAACAGTTCCTGATGTAACTGAGGAACTCTTGGCTGCAACAGTTCCTGATGTAACTGAGGAACTCTTGGCTGCAACAGTTCATGATGTAACTGAGGAACTCTTGGCTGCAACATGTTCCTGATGTAACTAGCATTAGCTAGGATCTTCAAGCCGGTTAACGTTAGTAGTGACCACAACATGGCGTTGATGACGCCTCTGCTTAAACTCAACACGAAATACAACACGAATCAATATCATCGAATAAGATTTAATAATATTCGGTACTGGTTGGGTGATGTGATCAATATTTAGACCAGTCGGTACTGGTTGGGTGATGTGATCAATGTCCTGCCGGCCACCTTTACTTCCACGAACATGTCCTAGTGAACATTTTGGGGAGCCCATGCCGGCTCTAAAACGTGACCACATGACCTGGTAGTCAACCGTGCTGCCACTGCTACACTGCTACCACTGCTACCACTGCTACCACTGCGCTACCGTCATTCCTATAGGTATAATATTGGCTATTATAATCTCGGATAATGAGGTTTTCTACATCATTTATGTTCAAACGTTGACAGAACTACACATATAACACTTAATCATATACAGCCTACAGGCTAGACAATGTTTCCTCTAGTATCTAACAGTGTACTCTCAGATACTGGGGTTTTCTGCATCATTTATGTTCAAACTTTGACATAACTACACATATAACACTTAATCATATACAACCTACAGGCTAGACAATGTCTTCTCTAATATCTAACAGTGTACTCTCAGATACTGGGGTTTTCTGCATCATTTATGTTCAAACTTTGACATAACTACACATATAACACTTAATCATATACAGCCTACAGGCTAGACAATGTTTCCTCTAATATCTAACAGTGTACTCTCAGATACTGGGGTTTTCTGCATCATTTATGTTCAAACTTTGACAGAACTACACATATAACACTTAATCATATACAGCCTACAGGCTAGACAATGTCTTCTCTAATATCTAACAGTGTACTCTCAGATACTGGCTTGTGGCGAAGGCGATACGGATGCAGTTCGCAATCCCGCATACCGCGTTTGAGGCACAGATGCGGGCGATTTGGCAGTCTTGCGTTAGTTTTTATAAAATGGTATGAGTGCTGATTGATTGATTGATTGATTTAGGAATCGACATCACAGCATTCGGGGCATTCCCATAAGTGCTCCGTCCCCATCCTCAGCAGCCAGCGAAGAGTTCCAACACTAATAGTACCAGTAGCAATCTGATTATAAGTCCGTCTCGCCTTTCCTTTGAGCGTTGAGCGTCGGCCAGATCCCTTCGTCACTCCTCGTTGTTTCATTCTTGCCAGACCATAGTAATCCATTTGCTCCTCCGAGGTGTGCACGTGCTCCCACAAGGCCGCAACCACGTCTGCCTTGTCATGTATCAATACTCCACCAAGTTCTGCAGAGCCAGCCAATCTGTCCGCCTGTTCATTTCCCAGCACACCGGCATGCCCCGGAGAAAAGATCCAGGCGATGCTTGTCACCCGTGACCTCCGAAGCGAAGCAAGCCACTCCGCACGAAGTCTGCCCGTCCTCACCCTCGTCAGCATGCTTTCTGAGTCAGTTACAATCACGATGTGTGTGTGTGTCGAATTCTCCATCCAGCGGAGAGCCGCAGTGACTGCCTCCGCTTCCATTCTTAAGCTGGATGTTGTGGTATCATATGCCAGGCTCTCCTGCCCCAAACATCGACCATTAGCTTTGGCTGTGAAACCCCAGCAACTTCTCTCACCTCTTGACACCGAACCATCTGTGTAGATAATCACATCACTCGAGTGAGCATTGTCCTGTATTAGTTGCTGGATTTCCACTTCCGTGGCCCCTGCTGGCCACTCCCTGCACTCCCGGCTTAATGTGATTATAACTCTGCACAAGTCTGACTGCTCCGCTGGCACTCTGACCCACTCCTCTCCACGCCTAATGTTCTCCAAGGGGCACACCTGTCTGATCGTATCCTCCGCCTGAGCCATCCATGATTTCCCTCTTATCAGTCGCTGACCCTTAACTGCGTCCAGCGCCTCATGCAGTGGGTGGTCTGTGTCTGCAGCTTCTCTGAGGTATGCCTTCGCATGCATCACCTTGAGCCTACCAGCAACAGTCGGCAGACCAAGGATGTAACACATACACACTACTGGGGTGTCTCTGGTGCATCCCAGAATGACCCGCATAGCTTCGTTCTGTATTCGCTCTAACTTCACCAGCTGACTCTCTGAGACAGTGAGCAGACCTAATCCATAATCAATTACTGAGATGATCAAGTGCTGGTATAGTGTGAAAAGCATTCTCTGCTCTATGTCCATTGCAGCCATAGTTTTAAGTGCATTGTGTCCCTTTTGAGTTCTTGTCACGACCGTCTTCACATGGTCCTTGAAGGATATGCTCCTGTCAAATGTGATCCCCAGATACTTCAGTTTGTTCTCTCTGCTGACATTTCTACCATCTATCGCGAGGCTTGGGACATCAGCTCTTAGAATCCTGTTGTCCAGAGAGCACCACAAAACAGCCGCCTTTTCCGGGTGGATGACAGCACTCATTTCTGTGCACCAGTCAATCACTTCATCTACTGTCGCCTGTACCTCCTGGGCTGTTTGCTCCCTATCTCTCCCCTGCCTATATGCAAGAATATCATCTGCAAATGTTAGTATTCTTCCAACCCCTGGAGCTTATAGGTTTGCAATCTTGCTCGTATAAATATTAAAGAGCACCGGTGAGACTGCAGATCCCTGTGGCAGTCCCGGGGTTAACATATGTGGCTCTGAGGTCCATGCGCCCAGACGGAGAGCAACCCGACGAGAGTGCAGGACGGCTGCTATCCAGTTCACCAACCAGGGATTGACCCCCTTCTCCATCAGTGCGGTCATCAAAATATCATATCGCACTCTATTGTACGCATCCTCGAGATCAAGCGCTACCGCCATCGTTTCCTGTCTACTCTGGAACCCCTCATAAACATCAAAGGCAAAAGTGGCTGCATTAGACCAGGTGTCTTTTCCTGGCCTGTAGCTCCCCAGGCCTCTTGGAAGAAGCTTCCCCCTTTCCAAAAAATACTGCAGCTTAACAGCGACTATCTTCTCTAAAACCTTCCCAAATGTATTTTGAAGGGTGATGATCCTAAAACCGCTAAGCTTTGACTGATCCTTGAATGGTTTTGGGAGAGGGATGAGATAGCTGTGCACCCAATCCTGCGGTACTGATGCTGTCCTAATGCTCTGGTTAAAGCAGTCGGTCATCTCCTCCAGGTCTGCTTCGCTCAAACCCTTCATGTGGCCATACCTGACCCCATCGGGCCCTGGTGCCGTGTCTTTTGTCTTTTTCCAATTGTGTTTAACATCTTCCACCCGTATGATGTCTTCATACTGCATATTCTTCGTGGTGCCAGATAGCTCCTCTCTAACTGTATCCCTGGTGTCCGCATCATTATGATTGGTCTGCTCTAAAATTCTGGAGAAACGCCTCCCCTTTCTCTTTGTCTGTTGTCACGCGCACACCATCATCTCTATAGATTGTTCCCACTGTCATCGGCCGATCTTTTCTCTGCATTTGCCTGTGCAGTTTCCAGAATTTTTGTAGTGTTTTATCACCTCCAATCTCCTTCATGAAACATTCCCATTTTGCCTTTTTGGCCTCTGCAGCACAGCGCTTGAAAACCTCCATCTTGTCTTTCTTGACATTTTCCGATGTGTCCACTTCCTCTCGTGAGCTTCGAAGTGTCTGTCGCACTTTCTTTAGCTGCTTCACTGGGTGTCCACCATGGGGGCTGCAAAAAGGGAGTTTTAACAGTCCTGTTGCATGCCCCTTGTCTGAGGTGTCCAAGAAGGCAATCGGTCCACTCGTACCGGAAGGTCTTGCGCGCTCTCCCAGCTTTAACTTTCCTGGGTTTAGAGATCAGGACTGAGCATGGCATGTGATCACTCCCAAGGTCATTCAAAACATTCCACTTTACATCAAGGACTGATGACTGGGAGACAAGTGCCAAGTCAATAGCTGTGTCTGCATCGCCAGGCCTCATTGCAATTTTTGTCGGCCTACCATCATTTATGCAGACCACATCGGAGTAAACCATGGCATCTGCAAGGGCAATTCCCTGTCGGTATGAGTGCTGGTCGTTCAGAAAGCAGTGTCAATATGCTGATTGTAAACTTTCCAAAAGGTCACGAGCAGCCAAAAGTTACTGGGGTAGACTGCGATGTCCTGTAAAGGCTATGCAACTAACATAACTTAACCCCTCAGATATCTAATAGTGTCTTCTCTGATATCTAATAGTATCTTCTCTGGTATCCAAAACATTGCTATTGTACGTCTAATGTTTTCTCTAATATCCAATAGTTTCTTTCCGGAAATCCGACAGTGTCTTATCTGATTGTCGTGTCCTCCTTTAAAGTGTCGTCCCTGGAGTGAGGAGAGTCAACACCCACATTATAATATGTTTTCCCTTATCAATATCCTGGAGAATCCACCAGCTTCCGTCCAACACACTCCATCAGCCCATGGACACCTTTTCCTATCACTCTCTCACTGTCGTACTATGCCTCCTCTCATTCTCCCCCAACGCAACATATTCAACAACTCTTGCTTCTAAAAATTAATAAAGATTAATTTATTAAAAGAAAAATGTGTAATGTACGTAAGGCGTGTATGCAAAGAAAATGAGTGATGTGTTCTATAATGTGTGTATGATCGGACTTTCAGATAATAGCATAGTCAGTTCTTCATTGCAAGGGCACACCACAGCACATTAAATCATAACCAGTGCACCTCACCCAGTGTCGAAACCCTCTTGCCGGATACTGACTGTCATCTGTAGCCACCTGGTAATCCATCCTCATGATCATCCGAAATAGATACTGTTTGTAATTACAGATTGATCACGGACTGGTTGCAAACTAACTTTGTAAGTTCCTATCGGTCCTAAAGAATGCACAAATCCTTTGTAGTGTATTTAGGTTTTACTGTTAATGTTTCTACACTTGATTCTAACTAGTGTTCATATAGGTTCAAGTATATGTCATATGTAATATTACACTGGAATCTAGCACACGATGTGACTTATCCGTTAATGTTCTCGTTCCTTAAACCATGTTTGTCTGATGTGTGATATATCAACAATCATCACCCATCCTATGTGAACCCTACCACGCAGGAGTCGTTATATTGGCTGGCTCTTCTGGGCCATACCATGGTGAACCCTTCTGAGTATGAGTCCAGCGTAAACATATACCATCTTTCTTCTCGGACGTTATTCCTTTTCCGTAAGAATCATTTTAGAGTCCAACTGGTGTTCGTCCAATTGGAGTGCACTTCTTCAAAACCAGTGTTGAATTTCCTGGTGGGGAACCTTAGGCAACACTGCAGTCTAACAAATCACATCTACAAATTGCCATGACAGGCACGTGAACCATTAAATCCACTAATAAGCACACGGTAGACATTATTCCAGTCAGAACTGCAGTGCCGAAGCACGTCCGCTAAAATCAAAGGTTTGAGTTCAACTCTCCTCTCCAATCATGGTTTTCTGGCAAACCCCTAAACTGGTCACGTGACATGGTTGATGTCCTGCAGGTGTTATTTGGGCATATCATCCATTGTCAAGAATCTATCTTCCCTGGGTCCATCAATGTCAGAGTTGTCATCAGTTGTTTAGATTCCCAAACCAAGCTAGCGAGTTCCTGGATACTCCCAACAACAGTTGCCAATAACAAGCCGTCAATCTTCTGTCGACTAGTGACAATCACCGCTGCCATTCCTGTTTGTTGTCGGGAAACTCTAATTGACAGACGGACTGTTTCCTGTCCCTAGCTGGCAATTCCGGTTGTCTCTGACTGTTGATAAACTGTCAAAGCGATGTATGCATTCATCTCACTTCCGAATGTTCCTATTGTTGCTGACCAGATGTACACGTGCAGCTGTTATTTATGCCCGACCTGTTTGTGAACACGTGCAGCCACAACTATGAATGTTTTCTCTGTATTAGTTGAAACAATTGTCGCTTAGCAGACAGTCCGTTAATCAGAAAGCCGTTTATAGTAATCAGCTGGTCAAACGCGGGGTTTTATTTTGTGACACTGATATCTAATTGTGTCTTCTGAGATATCTGACAGTGTCTTCTCTGATAAGTAACAGTGCCGACTAAGACATCTAACAATGCTGTCTAACCGTGTCTGCTCTAATCTCTGACAATATCTTCTCTTATTGCTAACTGTGTGTTCTCTGATATCAAACAGTTTCTTCTCAGATATCTGTCAGTCCTTCTCTGATATTTAACAGTGTCTAATCTTACATCTAACAGTGTCTTCTCTGATATCCTACAATGTCTTGTGTTGTATCTAACAGTTTTTTTTCCAGATATCTAATAGTGATGATTGCATCTGTGGAAATATAACACAGGTGATTAAGTCGATTCGTGCTGGCGTCTGATACTGGTTTCTTTGACAGCCTAGTGTAATGCTTTAATTATATTAAACTAGTTTCTTAGTACCGGTCTCCCTGGCCTAGGTGTTAGCGACTTTCTCCGTAATCCCGTATACTCTCGCCGGTAACGTGATGACGGCGAGAATCGGTAGCGGTTCTAAACGCGTCGGTAACTTACGGGGTATGTGAGCCGGTCGCTCAGAAAGCAATGGCAAACTACTGGGCGTAATCTTGCCAAGAAATCAACAATCAGCTGAAAGATGCTGATGTTGACAGCGATGTCCTGTAAAGGATATGCAAACATTGTTTAGTTTCTTAGTAAAGAATGATGGTAACCTTTATATCTTAAATTAGCATTCATCGCCTCCCCAATGTCAATTCTATTTCGATCCAAATGCATGTCTGGGTATGTGTTATTTTTAGCGACGGCTCGCTGACATCTAAAGGTGTAGCATTGAAAGTTGAGCATCTAACGATCTTTCATTCCCACACTTTCTTAATGTATCCAATAACTGTTTGTAACTAAACTCAGAACACCAGCGGGCACTCGTCAGTGATGACAAACACACACGAGTGCTGGTTGGTATATGACAGACTTCAAGCTGCCACTTGGAAATACTACCTGACATTTGTGGTTGCTATTTGACATTAGACATATGGTCACGTGAACAAGCGGACAACATTGGCCTTAAGCACTGGATTTGTTGTCCGACATGTTGATATTGTCGTGGAAAAAAGCGAACAAGAAAGCCTTAAGCACTGGATTTATTGTCCTACATGTGGATATTTCGTGGGAGCCAGGCAATACTGCAGGCCTTGTCGGTTACTTAATAGAGCACACACTTTTCGTCATTCTTCTGATCCATCCACATCTGACTTTAGTCCATCTACATCTGTCACACCGCTCTGTCCCAGTGTTAACCTTGGCATTTGTTTGTTCAAAGCCGACTCTCTCACGTACATTATCAAGTGCCATGCCGATAAGCGTGAACGGTTATGGTTTGCCATCTCGCACGATGACCAGAGCCTTGTATCCTGTCAGTGTTCTTGTCCCGATTATGCTATCTGCCCAGCCATCCTTGTCTTTATCTCACTGCCTTCGATTTGTTTTATCCCAATCAATTTTGCCAGATGTCACACATATTCTAGTGCAAGCCTCCTCGCAATGGATACAACCCAAGGATTTATTTATCCAGAGTCGACTCTTTCGGGTAGAACCCAAAGATTTATTGTCTCAAAGTCAACTACTTCACCTACAACAAAGGGATGTATATGTTCAAACTCAACTCCTTGGCCCAGAACTGACGGATTTATGTTAGTTAGTTAGTTAGTCGAGGTTCCAACTTCACGGCAACGGATCGTCCCTATATTGCTCCGTTCCGGTACCAGTGAATATCACACAAAATGCTCCTCACGATGGAATAGACAGGAGTATCGGCAAGCCAACAGCCCGCACAGGTACACTGTGCATGATGCCGCCGCCAGAATGCCAACACAAAAGTCCTCCATGAAAAATACAGTTTATCGTCGATGGAAACGGCAATCACCAGAAAGACTTCATTAACCCGGGTTTTATCCCATATGGCTCGGTCTCTTTCCGCAGGACGACCCGCCAAAAGCGCCGCACAAAGTGCGAACTCCGTAGCTCCAGCGGCGACTCCCAGGAGTCTCCTGAAAAATGCACTCGTGAGCCGAAATGGCAAACCAGTCAATCCGGCAACAGCCAGCCGCCATCGTTCCGAACATGCAGTTCACCCTACAAACAACCACTGACAGATGTAAAAGCATTCCACGCAAAACTCACAACTCACAGTGTCGCGCCACGCACTCACTCAGTAGCAGGGCGACGGAATCATATCCTTCTTAGTCGCCTCTTACGACGTGCATGGTAGGCAACAGTTTTACTATTCTTTGCTCCCCCGTATGGGCCCCCGGATTTATGTGTTTAAAGTCAACTCCTTCGAGCACAAACAGTTCAAGTAGGTCGTGGAACAGACAGAGTTAGCAGTGACAGTCAAAAACAAAAAGTCTGAGAGCATAAATATTGTCATACCAGTGTTAAAGTTGACACCTTCTCATCATCATCAAGTGCCATGCTGATAATCGTTGGCGGTTATGTTCGTCATCTCAAGCTGAAATAACTTGCCATAACTGAAACTGCCATTAATGGCAAGACATTGGTACATCTATTTGTAAGTGTATATAGGAGGAAAACGGCATATGATATGTATGACAGTCAATAAATTATTGGATGAAAGTAACAACATAGCAGATGCTTGGAAATCAAGTATATCGTATATCATGACAACTCCAATATAGTTGAAACGATTCACATGTTATGATTTTCCCCTTTCACTTGAACTGTGGTGTGTCCTGCTTCTTGGAGTTTGTGATCATGTCCGTCTACAGCCTTCTACCTCATGGTCTATTTTGGTTTTTCCCCCGCCTCTCCTCCCTCCCAAAGTTCCGACTGTGATCACCTGCTCTAGCTCACGACATGCCCAGAAAATATGGAATGTCTTCTTCCGACGCCAGTGACCAGTTCTCTTTGTGAGTTAACTTCTTCCAAGATATCGTCATTACTCTTTCTATCCGAACAAGTTGTTCTCATCATTCTTCTATAAACCCACTCATCCTCAGCTTCCACACAAGGTGTTCTCATTATTCTTCTATAAACCCACTCATCCTCAGCTTCCACACAAGGTGTTCTCATCATTCTTCTACAAACCCACTCATCCTCAGCTTCCACATAACTCTTTACTAGTCTGCTAATACATACTCAACGTGCATGTAATAACATAGAAGTGTAGAGAATTTAATGTACACCTATTCTCATGTTTTGTGGATTATTCAAAGGCATTTTACGGGTTCAACATCAGAAACTTTGAGAAATCATGAGGAAAATTGGCTTTCCATCACATTTATTACAACTCATTAAAATGCTCTATCTAGATCAGAGGTTCCCAAACCACGGGCCGCGGACCACTTGTGGCCCGCCAGCTGTCAGAATGTGGCACTCGAGGCCTCGAGCAGCCATTTTCCGCAATGAACGATTTAAAAACCAAGCAACGTTCCAGACTCACCGACAGTAACCTAGCTGCGCTTATGACCTTGGGGACGACAGATTTGTGCCCACACATTGATAAACTGGCAGCTGAATTTAAATAACTGATTATGAAGAACAGTTACAATTGTAAATTAATTACAATTAATAGCGATTTTCGAAACTGATTTAAAATTTAAGTTAAGAAAGGTAAGAATGATATTGCATGACTTTTATAATTTTATAACGTTGGAGCCCGCTTAACTACCGAAAATAGTAGATATGGCCCTCTGCTTGAAAAGCTCGGGAACCACTGATCTAGACCAACAAGCAGCTGTTATAATAGATGGCGAGACATCAGATTCGTTTGACATTAAACAAGGAGTCCGTCTTGGTTTTGTGCTTTCCCCCTGTTTGTTTAACATGAAACTATATTTAGAAATGTCAGAGATGTTATAACCAAGGAGAAATATGATGTCCTTAATATCGGTGGTCATGAAAAGACAGAGATTCGGTATGCTGATGATACAGTATTACTATCCACATTACAGAAAGATATAGAAAACCTAGTAACCTCAACCTGAAAGAATAGTGCAAAATCACACCATATATCTTATCATAGCAAAAATAAAGATAATGCATACAGATAAAACTAGTATGGAGAAAAAACATATATGTTAATGAGGAAAACTTCAAGGTGGTGGAAATGTTGCCGGTCTCTCTGGCTGAGGGGTTTCAACACTTTCTCCGTAATCCCGTTTGTCACGCAGAGTCTCGTAGCGGGAGCGAGCCGGGAGCGGTTCGTCCCCCGCTGGTGATTTGCAGGACACTGAGCCGGCCGCTCAGAAAGCAATGGCAAACTACTGAGCGTAATCTTGCCAAGAAATCAACAGACAGCTGAAAGATGCTGCTGATGACAGCGATGTCCTGTAAAGGATATGCGAATAAAAAAAAATTAAAAAAAATTAATTACCAACAATGGTGACAATAAAAGAAATTAAATGACGAATATCTAGTGCTCTTCAAAAATTAAAATAACAATAAACTGTGACTTGAGAACAGATAAATCTACAAATATTAGATTTTTAAGAGCGTGCATCTTTACAATTGCAACATACGCTTTTGAGGCCTGGACACTTACTGAACAAGACGAACAGCACACAAATGCCTTTGAATATAAATGTTATCAACAGGTTCTAAGACTATCTTAGATACAAGAAATAACAAATTCATCCATTTGACAAGATTTGAATTTTGAAGAAGGTTGACTACTAAAGACGATAAAGCAAAGAACATTGAAATAGTTTGGTCACTTGAAATGTCATGAACTAACTGAAATCTTTGTAAAATTACCTACAGAAAGAAAAACAGTGGAAGCAGAATGGGAGATGTTCAAATCAAGCATTTTAAATACTGCAGAAATAACATGTGGAACGACGAAAAAACGGAAAACATGGATAAAGAAAATAACAAGTTGGTGGTAAAGAAAGCTGTAAGAGACAAAAGGGAAAAGTATAAAAAGTGGGTTAAGAGCAAACAGGGCCGTGATTACATTGAATATAGATAGCGAAAGACATGTTACTAGAATAGTAAAGAGAGAAACACAAGAGACTGGCTGGAATATGAAGAAACCCAAAATAAAAACTACAAGGAGGCAACTAGAAACTTCTACAAAAAGATCACGTGCAATGAGAGCCAGAACAGAACCCTTTGACGCAATGAAATAATTAACAACGTGGAAAAAGGAGAAACCACAAGTGAACAAAATCAAACCCTTATAACCTCCCAAACTCCCCGATGTGTCTCCACCTTGCCGTGGTGGGGGAGCTTGAGTGTCCCGTTGACCCCATGTGCTTGCCGGATGGTGAAACTACATATCGGACAGCGTATGGGATAGGGACCAGACTAAGAGAGACACAAACCGCTGCCTCTGCAGAAGACTGAGGA
Organism: Cepaea nemoralis; assembly: GCA_014155875.1. Lineage (NCBI taxonomy): Eukaryota > Metazoa > Mollusca > Gastropoda > Stylommatophora > Helicidae > Cepaea > Cepaea nemoralis. The sequence goes on along the minus strand of JACEFZ010021199.1, from coordinate 122,138 downwards.
TAGCAGGTCAAAGAGTTTAATCAGGCGCATGAAGGCAGTTTTGTTTCGGACAATACTCTAAGGCTCTCTGTCGAGCGTTTAGGCTGAACGCCTCTAAGCCACAGACCCTCGGATCTGAGAGTCGGGCCGATATACACCTACCGAAAAATTGGAATCGAGATACTGAGCAAGCTACATGCCCAGTTCTGACACTTGTTTGAAGGCTCTCAGCTGAGGGATATGTTGGATTCCCGGATGAGATGGCCTGGCCGTTTCTCACTGACTGCTGCACGAAGGTAAGGTGCTGATCCGGCAGCACATGTAGCCTACCTCGTGAGCGAGTACAAAAAGTCAGTAAAATGCCCCAGTCGAAGGAAATGGTTACGAAAACTGTCTGTATCTAACTCATAGAGAGTGTAGATAAAAGTGGAGAAACGTCTCAATAACGCGAAATGGAACGCACGGCGAGCGAACCTATTGCGTGGTCCAAAGTCAAAAGCAAAAGCTTACCGAGTGGATGTCGCCCGCAGTCTGACCTCCCCTGGAGCTCACTTGAGCGACCAGTGGCAAGCGAGATGCCCAATACATGGAAGTGAGGAACTAAAGCAGCCATGAGCAGGACGTGGCAACTCCTCGGGTGAGCCCATTCTCGGAGCAATATGTGCCGGCTCTGCAATTATGGAAGCCTCCTTGGATAGCGAGGGACTGCCCATTGTCTGCCCCTGCCTTCCCTTGAGGGCCGACCGCGATGTCGTTGGTCGTTCTATCTTGACCAGCTGAGATGTGGGCGACATCACAACAGTCTAACGTGCCTCGAAATCAGAGGAAGGTTAACCTCATTAAAAAATGCCCGCCGGAAGTCGGAAGTGTCGTCCTACGGGTGGCAAACTAAAAATTGACACTACGCAATTACGTCCGAGTGAAATGTCTCGTCCGAATGTCTCTCGTGCTAGGAACAGCTCTGACTACCTAGTTTCCGAATGCCGCTCTTGTTCGGAACAGCTCTGACTAGGTAGTTTTCCGAATGTCCGCCGTGCCTGGAACAGCTCTGATGGGTACTGGGACAAGCACATGTCCGAAAACTCGCTTAGTGGAAACCAACCGCAGAGCTGACTGGTTTGTGCAGGAACGGCCCAGGGCGAGCGAAATGCCCAATATATTGAAGTGAGGAATTAAAACAGCCATGAGCAGGACGTGACGATTCCCTCGGTAAACCCAGCACCAGAGCGTTATGTGCCGGCTCTGCAATTATGGAAGCCACCCAGGATGGCGGAAAATGCTATGGACTGTCCCTGCCTTCACTTGAGGGATGACCGTGTAGTCTTCGACTGTTCCAACTTGACCAGCTGAGATGTGGACGGTACCACAAAAGTGAGAGTCTCCCAGGATTGCTAACCTGGTCAAAAATGCACGCTAAAAGTCGGATGTGTTGGCCTGAGGGTTTCGACCCGAGGGTGCCTAACCAGACACACCGCAATCACATCTGAAAAAATCACTCCGGATGAACGCAAAGGAAACCCTTATAAGATGGAAGGAGTACTTCGAACTTCTCAACCTTCTATAAGCAAAGAAAAAAAAAACAATTCACCTAAACGAACACCCCCTGAAACAAGTAAAGAGTTTCAAGTACCTAGGAAATATAAAATCATCAAATGGCAAATCAGAAGACGAGATTGAAAATAGATGCAATAAGGCAAACCAACTCATTGGACACTTCTAAAGAACGAACATGTATACATTAGAAATGCTTCCGGTCCAATATGGCTGATAGGCAGGTGATACGTTAAGGTCTGTGTGTGATTTTTACTTCAAGAGAAGGTTTACCTACGCGTATTTCCTCATTTTGGACATTATCACTTGATTTCGTCAACAAGCTACTGGCCTGAATGTTTGGTTCGAAAATGAAATGCGGATACAATGTCAAATGCTTCAATTTGCAAAGTAAACATTCATTCCTTGGCACCTTTCCGTCTTGACAGACGATAGTTTGGTACATTGTGCTTCAAAAAGGCTTAATAACTACGATCCATGGCGGTGGCGAGTGTGGCTGGTAAGGCCAATTCTTGCTGCAAATGTTTGCCCACAGTAGGATGCATGTGAAAACATGGTCATTTCCACCATTGTGCACCATCTTACGTCTCTCACGCTCTGTGTGTGCTTTATCTGCAATCATTTTCTCCTTTGTCTTTATTCCATTTCTGATAGTTTGCCCTCCATGCAACACGTTCAGCGGCGACTTGCTCCCAATGTGCATTATCTATGCCTGTATCAATCATGTCCCGCTTACACACATCTTTGTATCGTAGTAGAGGCCGACCCTGAGATCTCCTACCCGTCTGTAATTCACCAAAAAAGATGTCCTTTGGTATTCTACCATCATCCATCCTCCTAACATGTCCTATCCATCTAAGTCTACGAAGACTGAGCATGGAATACACCGTCACACAACCTGATCTTTCCAATACTTCAGTATTTGTGATTTTGTCTTGCCACTTAATACCAAGTATTCTTCGCAGACACCGCATATGAAAGCTGTTTAAACGTTTCTCTTGGCGTGAGTAAGTTGTCCAGGTTTCACTGCCATAAAGAAGAGTACTAAGGACACAGGCTTGGTAGACGAGGACTTTTGTTTTGGCAGTAAGCTTCCTGTTCTCCCAGACTCTTTTTGCTAACATGTTCATTGTTGTTGCTGCCTTGCCAATCCTGATGTTGATTTCCTGATCGAGGGATAATTTGCTATTTACCTCTGATCCTAGATATGTAAAATGGTCTACTATCTCCAGTTCGGCGTCGTCAATAAAGATTGATGGTACACCATGTGCACCTTGTGACATAATCTGTGTCTTCTTTTTGTTAATTGTTAAACCAAATTCAGAACAAGCATTGGAGAATGCAGATAGTAGATGTTGTAATTCTTCCTCAGAGTGGGTCGTAATCGCAGCATCATCCGCAAAAAGCAACTCTCTGATTAGTACCCTCCTAATTTTGGTCTTGGCCTTCAATCTCTGAGCATTATAGAGGCCACCATCTGAGCGTGAGTGAATGTATATACCGTCATCCTGATCACGAAAGGCATATTTCAGTAGAAGTGAAAAGTATATCCCAAAGAGGGTGGGGGATAGTACACAACCTTGCTTAACTCCACTCTTGATTTCAAACTCTTCTGAAGTTGAGCCATCAAACTTGATTATACCCTTCATGCCTGTGTGGAACGATTCCACAATGGACAGAAGAGTTGGTGGGCAGCCAATCTTCTTTAGTGCTTTGAACAGACCCTCACGACTGACCAAATCGAATGCCTTTGTGAGGTCGATGAAGGCAATAAACAGTGGCTGATTTTGTTCCCGGCATTTTTCTTGCATCTGTCGCAATGAGAATATCATATCAATGGTAGACCGGTTCTGACGGAAGCCGCACTGTGATTCGGGGTAGACTTGATCTCCCAGGACTTGAAGTCTGCGCAGGACAATTCTGGCAAATACTTTCCCAACAATACACAGAAGTGAGATACCCCTATAGTTGTTACAGTCGCTCCGATCGCCCTTGTTCTTGTACAGCGTTATGATGTTTGAATCTTTGAAATCCTGTGGGACTTGTCCTTCTCGCCAGCATAGCTCTATTAGCTGGTGGATCTGTAGAGCGAGTGTGTCTTGCCCACTCCTGATTACCTCTATTGGAATCCCATCCTTACCTGGAGCCTTGCCAGATGCAAGCTCATTTATAGCACACTTAACTTCTGTTATAGTGGGAAGTGTGTCCAGGTGGTCAAGAGTTGGCAGGGCCTCTATGGCGTTGAGGGCATCATCCGCTAGCTTGGTCTCACTTGAGTAAAGCTCTAAATAGTGCTCGACCCATCTATCCATCTGCTGTTTCTTATCAGTGATGATTTCTCCAGTCAAGGTTTTCAGCGGTGCACTTCTTTTGATCATTGGACCACAGGCTTTCTTTATCCCTTCATACATGCTTCTGATGTTTCCCTTATCACTTGCGATTTGAATGGACTCACATAACTTGATCCAATAGTCATTCGCACACTGCCTGGCAGCCTTTTGTACATCCTTCCTCGCTTGCTTCAGCTCACTCAGAGTGTTACGCGTTGGTCTTTCCTTGTTTCTTAAGAGAGCTATCTTCTTTTTATCAATCAAGGGCTGCAGTATCTGGCTGTTTGCCGCAAACCAGTCCTGCCTCTTATGATCCACAGTGCCGTAAACCCCTACCGCTGTTTTATAAATAGTTTCCTTAAGTTTACTCCATTTATCATTTACTATACAATTTTCTGATGTATCATTGAAAGCGTCTTCAAGTTGCTGTTGAAATTCAAAGCACTTTCCAGGATCGTGAGTGTTAATAATATTAATCCTGGGGCTAGACTTGTGTTTAGCTGTGTAGATTCTCTTTGGTCTCAGTCTAACCCTTGCAACAACCAAAGAATGATCTGTATCACAGTCAGCACTGTGGTAACTTCGAGTTAATGATGTATGGTTCAGATGTTGTCTCCGTGTGATAATGAAGTCCAGCTGATGCCAATGGCCGGATCTTGGATGTTTCCATGTGACCTTATGCAGCTCTTTTGTTTTAAAAAAGGAGTTTGTAATACATAGGTCATTTCTAGTGCAATGCTCCAGCAGCCTTTGCCCATTATCATTCATGCGACCGATGTTGTATTTTCCAAGGCACACTGGCCATGAACTCGAGTCCTTGCCCACACGAGCATTGAAATCACCGAGCATATAAATGTAGTCGGATTTTGGAACTGCCTTGATCACAGAGTCTAGCTGCTCATAGAACGTATCCTTCACATCATCAGAGGAAGCGAGTGTCGGTGCATATGCAGTGAGAATGGTGGCAAATCCACAAGAGGTTGCCAAGCGCAGTGATAATAATCTTTCATTACCTCCAGCTGGGATATCAATCATTCCCAGTAGCGAATTCTTCACTGCAAAGCCCACACCATGTTGCCTTTTTTCTGCCTGCCCTCTTCCCTTCCAAAAAAAGGTGTAATTGTTTTCCCTGAGTGACCCTTCCTCAGCGAGGCGAGTCTCCTGCAGGCCAGCAATATCAATGTTAAGACGATTGAGTTCAGCATCAATCACAGCCGTTTTTCTCACATCGTCAATATTTGTCAAGTCAGTGGAAAATCCTGGACACATGGTTCTCACGTTCCAGGTTGCAAGCCGTAGCTTGAGGTTTCTATTATTCTTTTTATTAGTACCTGGTGCATTGGTTTTACAGCCTGCGATTCAGATTTTGTCCTAGCCCCAAGCACCCATTGAAGCAGGCAGGCTGTGGCGGATCAGCACCCAATTGGCCGGGGGCTGCCCAGCTTGAGGCGGGCGGTAGCTGATCAGTGACACCTGTAGGTGTCTCCCACCGTCAGAGGCAACGCGTGGCGCCCCATGTCTACGCCAACTGACAAGGACTTATAACCCGTAACAGTTGCCTCTCGCTTTGATTCCGAGACCGGTTAAGACCAGGGATGGAGTTATTGCCTCTCCATAGCACAAAGCCTGGGCTAAAATAAAGAAACCATGTGTTGCCCATGCAGCATGATCTCTCTCTCGGCCTGCCTAGTTCACTCCAGAGGAAAGTTAACACCTATACATCTGGAACAAGACAAGCTGCAGAAGCTGCCGGATCAGCAAAGCAATGCTCTAACTGTCCGCCTGTCGGAGCTTCGATCGTAGACCAGCTGCCAACCAAGGCTTAGGGCCTGGTCTGCCCTGCCATGACTTATTTTGTCTTTGGGTTGCATTTCCTCGCACCAGGATAAGGCTTGTACCCTTCCCAATTTCGCTCTTCCGCCCGAAGCCGTTGGCACAATGTAAAGTAAACATTATGTTGTTATGTTAAGGTCAAGGAGAGTCTGACAGAGTCTCATGAAGAAATTCAAAAGTACTAAATAGCATCTGTCCACAATATTTATGTTTTCGGGATTCAAGAGTTTTGATTCAACAGTACAGAAAAACTGAATCGTGAAGGCAACTATTTCAATCATGTGCCTCTTCGTTGAATATTTTGGGTTGTTCATACCAACGGTTCTTGTAAATGCGTCATTAAGTATAATTAATTTTACTTCTAGAGTACTCTCTAACTCATTGACTAAAGCTGTTGTACACTGGCGGTGACGTCATTATTTTGGTTGTATTTATAAATAACAGACCGGAAGAGCATTATGTGTTCGTGTGTCGAGTAAAACCATAGTCTACTCTTGCAAAAGATAAGTACTGAAGACGGAGCCAGCCAGCCAGGAGAAGCACCACAGAAATCAGACTGCCACGCAATAACGCCGTGAATTATCTCGACAACTGCTACATGTTATGGTGCTCGCCCTGCTCTGGACCCCAGGCAGGTGCAGTGCCGGGCCTTATAGTTATACCCCGTAAGGGTCTAACCACAACTAATGGCGGTCCTTCTCAGATGTCCTGCGGAGCCAGGGGAGGTGGGGGATGACAATAGAACGTCTGGCCGTACCAAACAAAGACTTAAAATAATGCACTAGAATGCAACGGGTATCAACAAAAAATGAATAGAACTAGAAAACATTTTAACCAAAGAAAATGTAAGTGTATGTTGCTTGCACGAAACTAACCTCAACGAAAATATAGCCTTCAAAATCAGAGGCTACCAGTGTTACCGATCTGACCGAAAGGACAGGCGAAAGGATAGGATACTGACTCTTGTAAAAAAAAAAAAAAAAACATCCCTGCTTCCCAAATGGAAGTTTACATGGAAGGGGCTGAGTATCAGGCACTTAAACTTAAGACAGACAATACAGACCTTCACCTGATCAATTACTACTGTCCAAATGACAGCCCACAGGCACTGGACACACTACCATTAAAAGGAAAAATGATTGTGTGTGGCGACTTCAACAGCCACTCGCAGAGCTGGGGCTATGATCACATGGACCAGAGAGGAGAGAGACTGGAAGACTGGCAGGATGAGAACAGATTCATCCTGATTAACAAGCCGTCTGACCCACATATCTTCTACCCGAGATCATTGCACACTACAACTACACCTGACCTGGCTTTTCATTCACAAGACCTGGAGTGGAACATTACACGACTTGTTGGGAAACAACTTGGTGGCAGTGACCATCGGCCAGTCTTTCTAACTGTAGAAAATGAGCTTGTAAGTGAAACCAGTACCCTCTCGAGGTGGAACTACAAGAAAGCAGACTGGGCAATGTACAAGCATCGCCCCAGCATACTGGTTAGAAACCAGAACACTTAGAAGGACATAAATAAAGTAGTTGAAGAGTTTGGGAAATGCATACTACAGGCAGCACGAGAAACAATACCAAGAGGAGCCTTAAACATTATAAACCCTACTGGAGTAGTGAACTGGAACAGTTGCATAATGATGTGGAAGTGTGTAGAAGGCACGCAGAGGCCAATCCCAACCAAGAGCACCACAATAAATATCAGCACTCAAAAGCCATGTTTCAAAGGGCCCAGCTGCAGGCTAGACGGAAAAGCTGGCAGGAGAAAACAGAGTCACTGAACTTTGAAAGAGACCCAAGGAAGTTATGGAAGCTAATAAAACAGCTTAACGATGAGGGCACAGGGAGCAACTCAAAAATTGCACTACATAAAGACGGAAACATCTTAACAGAAAAGCAAGCAGCTGACTATTTTGCGGACTCATTCGCACAAGATAACAATATCGAAATTAGTCCAGAGAAACAACAAGAGATTCAACAAGAGAAATGGCAACATACACGACAGAAGGAAATAGTACATGAGGTAACGGAGGCAAATATCACAATCAGTGAACTGGAGATAGCCATATCAAAATATAAAATGAGAAAGTCACCAGGAGCTGATGGTATCTCCAATGAAATGATCAGGAACCTAGGAACAGAGGCCAAAACAAAGCTGCTACAGTTCTGTAATAGCACATGGACCTTAGGCAGTGTTCCACAAGTCTGGAGAGAAGCAATCATGATACCCCTCCTAAAATCAGGGAAAGACAGTTCCATTGCCTCCAGCTACAGACTCATTAGCTTCACCAGCTGTCTCTGCAAAACAATGGAACGCGTCATCAGTCACAGACTACAGTGGTACATTGAAAGTGAAAACATCATTGTGCCACAACAGGCTGGCTTTAGGCAGTGCTACTATACGGAAGATCAGAAAACCTACATCTCTCAAGAAGTTGAGGATGCATTCCAAGAGAAGAAGCTGGTACTTGCCGCTTGGATAGATCTGAAGAAAGCCTTTGACAAAGTCTGGAAAGAAGGTCTTATGAAGAAACTGAGAAACTATAAAGTCAATGGAAGAATGCACAAATGGGTGAAAGTATACTTGTACAACAGAAGAGCCTGAGTACAGATAGACGGTCTCAAGAGCAAGAAAGTATTATTGCGTCACGGAGTACCCAAGGGCGGAGTCCTGTCCCCAACACTTTTTCTAATCTTCATCAATGATCTTGTTGCTAATCTACCGTATGGAATTAAAGCGGCAATGTACGCGGATAACCTGGTTTTGTGGAGCACAAATGAACATGCATCAGTGGCCACCATATTGCTACAGAGAGCTATAGATACATTTGTTGCAAAGAAGAAGAAGAAGAATAGTTACTAAGAAAGCACTCTACAATACAATATTCCTACCAACTCTATGCTACCAATGCCAAACCTGGACAATGACAGAAAAAGAAAATAAGAAAAAGCATAACAGAAATAAGATTCCTGAGAAGAATACTCAATGTATCAAAAAGAGAGAAGATCAGAAATGAAGATATCAGGACTAAAGTGGAGGTTATAGCAGCGCTAGGTTTTATTAGAAGGCAGCAAGTCAAATTATTTGGCCGTGTAACTAGGTTACCAACTAACAGTATACCACAAAAAGCAATGATGTACAGACCAAATGTAAGCAGAAGAAGAGGCCGACCACGTAAACGATGGACGGAGTGAATAGCAGAGTCCATGTGAATTTTGATAATGAAGCCCATAAGGGGGCACTCTCCCGCTGTTTATACTTCACCTCGACACCCCAAGGTCAAAGAGGAACCAGATGAGATGAGAGATTAGATGTTCTCTTATTCATCCACCATTTCATTACTCATTGTTCAACATTCATATATATACGCCCCTCTGCTGTGTGTCCACCGTGACGAGGTAGAGGGGCTTGCGCGTCCCAATGACCCCAAGAGCTATGCCGACGGTAGCACAGCTACTGGTAGGGCCACCCATGTCGGACAGGTCAAGGGAGAGGGACCAGACGAAGAGACACACAAACCTGATGCCTTGTAGGTAGACTGGGTACAGTCAAAGGTTAGGGAAAGCACCCCGAATAAATGCTTGTCGAAATCGATGTACTGAGCCCAGGCTTGACAAAGCAGTGCAACGTAACTTAATTCATTATGTCACAAATCAAAATTAATCGTTATGGTGCTAATCCCGCGAAGTCCCATCAGGCGGTGATAGTGCCGGGCCCCCTGCCTCGAGGGGGTCCACCCATGACTACTGGTGGTCACCTTCCCCTGTGCTGTGGAGTCAAGGCACAGAGGAGTAGGTTAAGAGCTATTGACCAAATACCCCGGACACTCAACATACTGCAGTGGAATGCCGAAGGAGTTTACAACAAGAAAGTCTCCCTAACACAGCGTCTTCAAAAAGATAGAATAGATGTGGCATGCATTCAAGAGACACACCTCAACGACAATCGCAAATTCTCAGTCAGAGGATATCAGGCCACACGTTTCGACCGCGAAGGACACAAAGGAGGAGTTCTAATACTTACACGAAATACAATACCTTGCAGCGAAGTATCTGTGATCTCTGACAACCAAACGGAAATTATAGGTGTTGATATAATGATAAAGGACGTGAAAATAAGAATCTATAATCTGTATAGCCCAGCAGATAAGGACCTTACACTCTCAAACATGAAAATAACTGACACAAACTGCATTATTGTCGGAGACTTTAATAGCCGTTCAGAAAGATGGGGATACCCAGATACTGACAAAAGAGGAGATGAATTAGAGGACTGGGAAATAGACTCAAATCTCCATCTACTCAACAAAGCGGATGACACACCGAGCTTCTACTCCAGAAGATGGTTTACCACTTCTACTCCAGATTTAGCTTTCTGCACAGGAGACATTCCTCCACAAAATCGATCGCCATGTGCTGGACCAATTAGCAGGTAGTGACCACAGACCAATCAAGCTTGTAATGAATATGGAGTATGTTCCACGGGAGCAAAAGCCTTTGCGCCGCTGGAATTACAAACAAGCAGATTGGGACAGATTTGCCATACCAACAGACAAATATTGTGAAAACATAAATACACGATATGGCAACATGAAGCAAATGGTGGAAAGTCTAAACAGAGCGATAATACAGGCAGCCACTGAGTCTATTCCAAGAGGAGCGAGGAAAAATTACAAACCATACTGGACTGAAGAACTACAAAGTTGAAGATGCCAGGAAGACAGCAGAGAGAGAACAAACAACTGAAGCGAACATCTCTCTCAAAGCCATCTCAGCAAAATATAAAAGAACAGTAAATCAAACAACAAGAGATTGTTGGAAGGAAAAACAGAAAACCTGAATTTTGACAGGGATGGAAACAAACTATGGAAACTTAGTGAAAGCCATGAACAATGAAGGACCTAGAAACAAACAAATAACAATTAAGTAAGGAAATGCCTTGCTTACAGGAAAAAAAGCTGCAAATGCACTAATGGAACACTATGCACATGCAAACCACATTGATATTACAACCGAACAGAAGAAAGCAATCAAAGACAAACAGATACATCATAGAAATACAGAGACAGCAGCAGAATATATGATGGCAAATCTAACAAGGGAAGAAATGGAACAGGCAATGAATACCCTAAAAAAGAAGAAATCACCAGGAAAGGATGGAATCACAAATGAAATGCTAATAGGACTAGGCACCAAGGCAACGAAGAAACTACTAGCAGTCCTAAATAACAGCTGGAAGAGAGGAATAGTCCCACAGGCATGGAAGGAAGCTATACTAATACCAGTCCCAAAGAAAGGAAAAGACCTGGAAGAACCAAATGGCTATCGACCTATCAGTCTACTTAGCTGTGTAGGAAAATTAATGGAACGCATTATCAATAGCAGGCTAACATGGCATCTGGAAGAAAACAAACTCTTAACACCTCACCAAGCAGGATTCAGAAAGTGCAGATCCACTGAAGATCAAATAACCTATATAGCTCAGGAAATAGAGGATGCCTTCCAAGAGAAAAAGCACACACTAGCAGTCTAGATAGATTTAGAAAAAGCATTTGATAAAGTATGGAAGAAAGGGCTGAAAGTAAAACTGCAAAAAATGCATGTTTGTGGGAAAATGTATAAATGGATAATCCACTACCTTGAGAACAGAACTGCCAGGACAAAAGTACAAGGACAAACCAGCAAAATGATGCTGTTGGAGCAAGGTGTCCCCCAAGGAGGAGTTCTTTCACCAACATTATTCCTAGCATATATAAATGACATCACAGAAAATTTTTCAGCCAGAATACACACATCCTCCTTTGCAGATGACATAGCCATATGGACATCTGATGAATATATTAGTACAGTTAACAGCAGAATACAGCAAGCCTTATTAGCGCTAGAGGACTGGTCAAAATCATGGCTAGTGAAGATAAGTGAGGAGAAAACAACATGCACAGTGTTCTCCCTCTCAAATAAAACTCAGCAACCTAAGCTGGTATTGAATGGAAAAATATTGCGCCATGAAGAAAATCCAAACTATCTAGGAGTCACCTTTGATCGTCGCCTGACATGGAAGACACAGGTTGAGAAAAATCGAACAAGAGCAAGGCAGAGAATGGCAATCATGAAAAAGCTTGTTGGTACAACGTGGGGAGCAGATGAGAAAGTTCTCAAGAAGTTATATACTGGACGGGTGAGGCCAGTACTGGAATATGGCAATGCAGCTTGGGCAACAGCAGCTAAGTCAAACTTTAACAAAATAAGTAGAGTCCAAAAACCAAGGAATGCGAATCATAACTGGAATCCTGAAGACAACGCCTATTAATGAACTAGAAAAGATCACTTGTTTACAACCAATGCAGAAGAGATAGCAGAACCCAGCAACAAGCAGAAAAATTTAGAAGATTGACAGACCACCCTATGTATAAAAGGTTTAGTGGTTTTGGAAAGGGAAGACTGAAGCGTAGCAACTTTGTAGAAACTGCAAAACGAAAGATTAGGGCAGATCCTATACTTAACATATCAACAGTCAAACCCATTTACAATGCACACAAGTTCCCAGCTTGGAGACAGCAGCAATTGCCTGAGATGATAGAAAACATTCCTGGTATTGAGAAAAAGAACACTCAGCATGAAACCGAAAGAAGAGAAATAACCCTAAACTACATAAAAGAACATTACCCAAACAGCAATTGGACCCATGCATATACAGATGGATCAGCCAAAAATTCAATAGAGAATGGAGGAGGAGGAATTCTCCTAAATTTAAAAAATGGAGTGGAAAAAAAACACATTCAGTTGCAACTGGAAAGTTTTCAAGTAACTTCAAAGCGGAGGTAGAGGCTCTGAAAACTGCAGCAGAAATGCTCTTGATGGAGGAAAATAAAGAGAAGCAAATAGCTATCTTCACAGATGCAAAGTCAGCTGTCTCAATACTGAAGAGCAATAACAGCACAGAAATAGCTGACCTAAGAGCAGCTATCCATGGTCTCTGCCAGAAATCCAAAAAAGTTGTAATACAGTGGATCCCATCACATTGCAGTATACCTGGAAATGAAGAGGCTGACAGACTGGCAAAAGAGGGCGGAACGACTACCACAGCCTAACATAGACATAACCTATAATGAGGCAAAGAGGTTGATTGTCACACTCCTGTGGTCATTGACATTAAGGTGAGTGGCCGTACAAGATAAACAGTTCACGAGATAAAATAGGGCGGATAGTAAGTCCCCCAGAGGGCGTAAATGAGAAGACAGTAATTGAAGGGGGAGCTGATAAGAAGTCAGCTGGTGAGGCAGACAGTTGGAGCAGTGAGGTTGTGTGTTGTGTGTGAGGCAATGTGGGGCATAGAATTGTTTAAAAAGACAGGGACAAAGATTGACGGGAGTGGAGGTTGAAACTCCGAGCTGAGGAGTAGTTGAGTGTAGACCAGACCAGGAGAAGGTCGTGGTCTGATAAAGTGAAGAATTGTTTCGGAGTTTGGAAGATAACTCCGCACTGTGGGTTCCAGGGATAGTGAGTGGAATTCGAGACCCATAGTGGGTTACTTTGAGTCGGGCCTAGAGAGAGGCTAGTATACCTGTCGTGTGGGACGAGATTTTAGTAGCCTTGAGAGGCAGTGTTATTCGACGTGTTCCATTGGGATGGAGATATATTCTTAGAGAATTATTGTTCCTGGATTTATATGTTACATGTGTCTGTGTTAATTTAGAATTAAAGGAATATTATGTGCGCAAATTAACGCTTGTTCACTGACTGGTGTTTGGTGGTGATGCATCTTGATTAATCTGTTGTTCAACATCACATTGTTACAAGGACATACCCTAGACACAACCATAGCCACTCTATCTGTCACTTAGTCAACATTCACTTTGTGTCAGAGAAGATTTCTGGAGGCTTCGTCCATCAAGAACAATATAGACATTGTTGTCATTCCGTTTATCTGTGAACTAGTTGATTAGAGAGAACACTAACATCAGAGACATTAGTCGGATGCCCAATTACAACAACAATTATGAGAGCTCTCCTGTCAAGAATAAACACCATTTTCAGTAGACAACGCATGTCAAAAGTGTCGGAGAATTAATACAGAGTCCACGAGAAACCAGATAAAAATATCATTTCTCACTCGGAGTGGGGAGAGTAGACGGGGAAAGACTGCCCACGATATAAACACTGGTGTTTCTCCTGTGCGGGAATTGGCTAGCGGAGAGTTCACGAAAGGCCACCACAGGTAAAACCATTGCCCACCCTGAGAGGGAGAGGGGACAGCGGGGTTTATTCACAGTACACAGACAAGGTTCGCGCTTATGAGAGAGTCGTCTGGCGGACAGCAGGCGAAAAAGTCAGCGCTGTTTAGGACAGTTGTTCACGAAAAATAGACAGGCGCCAAAGGTGAAGGTCAGGTGAACTTGTGCACAGCGAGTGTGTGTGTTTACGGCGTCTTCAGAGTTCGGTGCAGATAATAAGATGGAAAGGGGCGTCAGGGGAGTTACGAGGGTAATTCATGGTTAAAAACTCGCCAGGAGGAGGGGAGTTATAGGAGGAAAGTGTGGGGAACACACAAAGGTGACAATCGTTGCTCCACAGAAAAGGAAAAGTTTCTACACGGAGTATTGTGATAAAGAGAAACAGAGATGACCGGTGGGTTCATTTCAAGGCCGAGAACCAGGGAATTTGACGGAAAAATTTCCACTGAGAATAACACGTTGTTTTTCTACTGAAACTAGGATTTACGTTTAACGTCTTTGTGTGTGTGTGTCATCATCGGCAAACAAACCACAACAGTCATTCAGGTGCCGTCTTCGCAAATATGAGCGCATTTTTTCACCAAAAAAGACTTGCGAAGGGGATTTAAAGCGCGTGATCAATTTCTGCCATTCGTTGGTTTAACCGGGTCAGCAACAGTGAAACCATACCATCACTTCAAAGCGACAGTGACTACGCAGATAAACATTCATTGATTTTAAAGGTATTTTCGGCTCCCCAAAACGCAACGAAAACCCAATATTTCTGGCAAAACAAGAGCGTTCACATACATTATACAATCACAGGCCAACTCTACAGGGAGGGTTACAAAAACGTTACGGACTGTGTAGAGACAAGGCGTTGGGATAATTATCATCATCTTCAACTTTTACGACAGTCGAAAATCGTGTCATCCCGGCAACAAAAAGTGACAGTGCATCAGAACATTAATTCATTGTGGGAATCTAACGTCGTAATCTTTTCAAAACAGTAACGGACAGACATTTCCATGCGATTTTCGGACAATATTAAAAACAAACTAAGGACTTTTGTAAGATTCTACCATCACATTGGTGGCGGCAACCCTTGTTTGCTTCTGTTGTTCTCATCGTCCTAAGTATTGTTGTTGTTGTGCGTTACGTAAATATTTGTATGTGGTCCAGTGTTCGTTATAAGTAGGATATTTTTGCATTGTTTCTCGAAATGCGGGAGACGGCGCAAAGGTGAAATTGTCTAGGTACATATTGTATGTTGTTGAGAGACAGCTGACGAGTCAGTTTATTTTGTGCTGTGGCATTGGGTCGTCTCGACATTATACACGGTGTCCAAGTGTCTACGTCAGATCTATGTACATTATTCATTTTATATTTGTTCTTTTTACTGTTTTCTCTTTACTGTTACATATAATATTTGAGTTCTTTGGATATATGGTATTGGTGTAACTCTTATGTTAATATAGCTTCTATCTAGATGGTATTTGTCAGTTTATATTATGCGCACGGTATGGTCTTTCATGGGCATGTTTATGTCAGTGGTTTTTATTTCTATGTAATCATCCGTCTGCGTTTCACCGGCCTATGCGTCTAGCGTTTAATAGTTGGCATTTAGTGTGTATCATTCATCTGTGTATGTATATGTATGTTTACAACTATTTCCAGGATTTGTTCTACAGTTATTTGATATATATATATATATATATATATATATATATATATATATATATATATATATATATATATATATATATATATAGGAGGGAGTATAGTTTATATTCCCCCCTCACTACCTAGTGCTTATAGAGTGACTGGGTGAGTACAGAGTGATATTGTAGCACTACGGATTTACGTACACAGGGAGTGCGGGTGTACTTAGGGAAGTGACACAAAGACTAACAGCAGAGTCTGTACATTTATAGTTGGCTGATTCACAGCAACGTGTCCACAAGTACAAGATGCCTACTTTAATGGAATATATTGAAGCAGGTGAACGAATAGGCCTGAAGGGTAAAGAGTTACAGGAGTATGCAGAAGCGAAAGAACAAAAGCAGACAGAAAGAGAGGAGAGGCATAATGAACGCGAGGCAAAGCGTCTACAGGAAGAGAAAGAGACGCAAGTAAAACTAGCTGAAATGGAAAACAAGCGTCTACAGGAAGAGAAAGAGACGCAAGTAAAACTAGCTGAAATGGAAAACAAACGTCTACAGGAAGTAAAGCTAGCTGAAATAGAAAACAAGCGTCTACAGGAAGAGACACAAGTAAAACTAGCTGAAATGGAAAACAAACGTCTACAGGAAGTAAAGTTAGCTGAAATGGAAATTGAGAAAGAGAAGATCAAGTGCCAGATGCAAACTGAAATCGAGTTAAGAAAACTAGAACTATCTTCGAAAGGTCAAAGTGAGGAAAGCAGAAAACCGTCGCAGTCGTCACAGAGACTAAAACTGCCATACTTTACGGACCGAGACAACCTTGAAGCTTATCTTGACAGATATCAGGCATCAGCGAAAGTGTTAGGCATCCCCGAAGAACAGTATGCTATTAGACTAGGGGAGCTTCTTACGGGTAAGGCACTAGACACCATGTTCAATTTACCTGTAGAAGAAAGAAACAACTACACTATCTTACGTCAACGTTTGCTGACAAAGTTCCAACTAACGGAGCATGGATATAGGACAAAGTTTAGACAGTTAGTGCCAGAGACAAATCAAGATTTCACAGACTTTGTTAACACTGTAAAGAATACATTTAACAAATGGATGGAGCTTGCAGAAGTAGGGACAGATGTTAATAAATTAGTAGATCTAATGTTAAGAGACAAGGTAGTATCTGCATGCAATTCTAATTTAGTGGCGTTCTTTGAGGAACGGAAGCCAAAGGACATAGACACAATGTCTCAGTTAGGGCAAAACTACATGACTGCACATCCTAACGTATCTATTGGGAAACTAATGAGTGAGGAAATAGTCTGTGCAGCGTACACTAAACAGGACCAGAATCCAGTCATTAGACCAAGGGCGAAAAGTGTGGATTCAGCACAGAAAGGTGAGCAACAAGAACTTCAAGATAATGGTTTCCGAGGAAACAATGTTGGTAGAGTAGGACGGTACCCATATAGAAGAGGGAACTTCCAGAGACGTCCAAATTATGCCGGATGCTGGAATTGTGGGAGCTGGAGACACAAAATGGCAGATTGTGATGCACAACCATCAGATGGACCAACGAACAACAGTAAAAGGGAGATCACTTGTTTCAAATGTGGAAGGAACGGGCATGTCAGTCATCAATGTAGGATGAGAGAAACAGAGCACTCAAATGCAGCACAAGTAATTGAGACGCTGAACAATGAAGATTGTAGTGGGTGCAAACCTCTTTTTGAAAAAGACGGTCAGCCAGTCTTAATATGTGGTCATACAGTGAAAGCAGGATCAGCAGTCCATGAAGGAGGAAGTCTGAAGATGCATCATGGGTTTGTTAATGATAGGCCAGCGTTAACAATTAGGGATTCCGGATGTACGTCCATCGGGGTGAGAAAGAGTTTAGTGCAACCCTCGGATTATACAGGAAAAAAGATTAGATCCATAACATTTAATGGGACAGTAGAATTCTACCCAATAGCCGTGTTAACAGTAAAAACACCATACATAACAGGAAGAGTGACAGCATGTGTTTTAGACTCACCAGTGGCAGATCTCATCATAGGAAATGTTATAGGAGTTAAAGAGTGTACAGAAGAGGAAGTAGTTTATTGGGACCAAAACTATAGTGTAAGCAGTAATGAGGTAGTTACCACAAGAGAACCTAAATTAGAGAGTATAGCTGAGGTAGAAGAGGCACTTGAAGTAGACACAGGAACTCAGGACAAGGATAGTACAACTGAGCAGATGAGAATGGATCCCAAATATAGTGCTAGTGGCTCCCAGAGACAAGATACTACTCTGAACAAATGTTCACATGGGTGTAGGAGAGTAGAACATAGGCAGTCAAAGAAAGGTAGATGGTGCTTCGAGAGGAAGAACAATGTTCTCACTCGCCGCTTTTCAGATGGCGGAACTGCATGTGGGCAAGTAGTATTACCGTTAACACATAGAGACCGATATACTAGAACAGCTCAGGATAGGGCAGGTGCAGGGCACATAGGACTAAGGCGGAAGCAGCATAGAGCAGGATGCCAGGTATATTGGCCAGGATTCAATAAAGAGGTCAGGGTAAACAGAGACGCAAGTGTAACGGTGCAATATGCAGATAGGAAAGTTGAGTCAGGTCAAAAGGGTGTTCGCGACATTACTGACCTAGGGATAGCAAACAGATGTTGTAATTGTAGAGGTACCATGAGTCATGGGTACATGAAAGGTAGACACAGCATCGACAGGAATCAGAGGTGGGTTGATGCAAGAAAAGAACCACCTGATATATGGTCGGTACACAAATAGCTTGTGTCTTCTTAAAGATATTAATAGACCTGCAGATACACATATATGATGTTTCCTATGATGTATTATTATTATGTGATGTATTAGTTCATGCATTGATACAAAAGATAGAAAGTTGTTTGTATTTATGTGTGGGGAATATGGGAGTGTACTATGAGTATTTGATGTATTATGTAGTGTGGTAGCTAGAGTAAGGTGCAGCCATACTTAGGGCTACCCAGGCAATGTGTCTGGGTCACATATTTAATAAGTTTTAGTCTCCCAACATTTGAAAACGATGTTTTCTTTTGAGGGTGGGGTAGTGTCACATTCCTGTGGTCATTGACATTAAGGTGAGTGGCCGTACAAGATAAACAGTTCACGAGATAAAATAGGGCGGATAGTAAGTCCCCCAGAGGGCGTAAATGAGAAGACAGTAATTGAAGGGGGAGCTGATAAGAAGTCAGCTGGTGAGGCAGACAGTTGGAGCAGTGAGGTTGTGTGGTGTGTGTGAGGCAATGTGGGGCATAGAATTGTTTAAAAAGACAGGGACAAAGATTGACGGGAGTGGAGGTTGAAACTCCGAGCTGAGAGGGAGTTGAGTGTAGACCAGACCAAGAGAAGGTCGTGGTCTGATAAAGTGAAGAATTGTGACGGAGTTTGGAAGATAACTCCGCACTGTGGGTTCCAGGGATAGTGAGTGGAATTCGAGACCCATAGTGGGTTACTTTGAGTCGGGCCTAGAGAGAGGCTAGTATACCTGTCGTGTGGGACGAGATTTTAGTAGCCTTGAGAGGCAGTGTTATTCGACGTGTTCCATTGGGATGGAGATATATTCTTAGAGAATTATTGTTCCTGGATTTATATGTTACATGTGTCTGTGTTAATTAGAATTAAAGGAATATTATGTGCGCAAATTAACGCTTGTTCACTGACTGGTGTTTGGTGGTGATGCATCTTGATTAATCTGTTGTTCAACATCACATTGTTACAAGGACATACCCTAGACACAACCATAGCCACTCTATCTGTCACTTAGTCAACATTCACTTTGTGTCAGATAAAAAGCACTTATAGAACCAAATGGGAATCAGAGCATCCAGGCCACCAGAAGGATGATGCATATTACAAACTCGACCGAAGAGAACAAGTAGCAATCTTCAGACTCCGCACAGGACATAACAGGCTGAAATACCACTTGTTCAATAAACTAAAGATAGGAGATACCGATGAATGTAATTGTCGAACTGGAAAAATGACAGCAAAACATTTGCTGCAGGATTGCCCAACATACGCAGAACAGAGAAAGATATTTTGGCCCACACCTGCTTCATTTGAGGACAAGCTCTATGGAGATATCAACAAGCTCAAGTTGACCGCAGTTTACTTTAACTACATACAGGTTGACATTTAAAGGTGCATGAAGAAGTATTCAGACTGCCACACTTCATACCACAGGTATGTCGGTTACAAAAGCGACCCAGAGGCATGAAATGGAATATTGCTCGGATAGCAAATCCATTACGTGGAAAGTCCGAATCGAAAGCTCACTGTGTGGATGTCATCAACAGACTGCATTCTTCTGGTTTCCGGAGGAACAGCCTATGGTGAACGGAAGGCCCAATATACGGAAGTGAGGCTAAGTAGCCATGTGCAGGACGTGACGATTCCTTGGGTGAGCCCAGTACCAGAGCGCTATGTGTTGGCTCTGCAAGTATGGAAGCCTCCTTGGATGGCGGGGAATGCCCATGGTCTGCCCCTGCCTTCCCTTGAGGGCTGACCAGGATGTCTTTGGCTGTTCTATATGGGCCAGCTGGGATGGGGGATAACACCACAACAGTGAGAGTAAAACGTCCTAAGAAACCCCCGGGATGGTTAACCCGGTCAACAAATGCCCGCAGAAGTCGGATGTGTCGGCCTAACGGCGCAAGAACGCAGCTTTGCTGTAAACAGGCACAACGCAATCACATCCGAAAAAAAAACTCTCGATGAACGCAGAAGAAGAAGAAGAATATCCATACGAAAGGGACGGAGGGAATATGATCATTTATCCATTAACATGCGACAGTTTTCGTTTGTTTGGAAATGTCACTTGTTGCCATGTAATCACAAAGAAATCCACCTAACAAAAAATAACAAAATTTAAAAAAAAAACGCTTCTAAAAGATGGTAATACCACGTAGTCTATAGTGAATGCCATAATTTAGGTTTAGAGTATTATACCGAGTTTCTCCTTCTAGGTACAATACATTCTCCTTAAATACGTTGTTAACTTAATCAACACGCAGAAACTGTACAATCAAAGCAACTCGCTGATAAAATAGCACATATAGAAAATATACTATTGTTAAAGAAACTGGTTCAGGCCATTGACAAAAGTGCCTCATGATAGAGCGACTGTCACTTATATTCATTAGAAACTTTACAATGTGCACAGACTTGCTCCCATTTACTGCACATCTCTTTTTTTCTTTTAGTAGCTCTTTGTGTTGAAACTGTCCATGTCATATTTATTTTGGCATATTTAGGTTGCCTGTAGCAACCACTTTTATCAGTGCTCCTCTTCGATTGTGTCGCTGTTATTTTGGGATTTATAATTTTAAGCTATGGTGGATTCTTCAAAGCCGGATTCACAGCTTAATAGTGTAAGTTTAAATTTGTTACACGCATACATAGCACTTTTCAATGAAAGATTGTTGGTGCTCTATCATGACATTTCACTTCTCATACTTTGATTATTCTTTTCAAAAGTCAATGGATATATTGATTCTGTTTATTATCTCTGTGTCGCATCTGCCGTCAAATGTCACCGAGTAGCATAGACAGTTAAAATATTGATCTGTTTGCTTGTTACACTTTTACTTTCATAATATAACTTGTACTTTCTTGAATTTAATTTTGCTAACATGTAATGCTGGATGGATTGAGACGGTGGCACGGAGGAATATCAGCAGCAGAGTTGATCCAGAAAACCAAAGACCGAAATCTGTGGAGAGCCATGAACGCCTACACCAGCCGGCACGGCACTTGATGATGATGATGAACATGTAATGATAATGCCTGCGTACAAAAACATTATTTACTAAATGTTGAAGATCTTTTTTTATTGTCCACAATCACTACTGCAATCATCTAATGGCGTGTCTTCTTGTAACGTTGCCCGATAACGATTGTCCTCAATTCTTGTAAGCTTCATATATTTGCATAAAATTTGGTGGAACTGCGGTAAAGCTGTGAAAGTGTAAACAATATAAAATGACAAAAAGTAGTGCAGCTTTACATAACAGAATTAAAACACATACAGGACGTTGCGACGATTAGCCTTCATCAGCAAACAAACACATTCACAAACACAACATTCAGTCAAGGAGATCTCCTGTGACTACATCAGAAGGTAACGACAGGACGAGAAGAATAAAAAGATGAAAAAATGAAAGCAATGAAGAGAAAACGAGAACTGAAAAAAATGTTCATACTCACCTCACAATTCCGATCTGTAAGCAACTCAGAAAATCTCCAATGTATTCTTTTTATACCCGGTGATAGGTGTTACGGTTCAGTGAGCACATTGAAAGAAGGTGGGCGGAGGCAGGAGGGCAGGACGGTAACTAGTCTGGTATGGGTATCTGAGCAATCTCAGCGGATGTACTAACGAAGCATGATGGTGGTACTAACCAAAACCCCATTATATACTCATATATGTTATTATGAGGCGAGACCTAAAGTCTGGGTGGACTGATATGCCAAGAAACATATGTATACACACAAACACAACGCAGACCAAGTGACACATTTGACCGAAGATGGAAAACTTCCCTAGGCTGAAAGATACATTTAAATCCATCCATCCATTATGTGCCATGCCGGTAAGCGTGGGCGGTCATGTTCTGCCATCTCACTCGATCACTAGAGTCGTGGATCAGTTCCGTGGTCCTGTCTCGACAATACCATGTGGCCAAGCCATCCAGGTATTTACTTTTCGGTCTTCCCCTTGGTCAATTCCCTTCGATCTTGCCAGTTGTCACCAAGTTCTCCAATTAATTTCTTCTCATAACATGCCCAAAAATTTTTTGACTGTCTACGTCTAATGACTCTAATCAGTTTACGATCTTCATTTGTTTCTTGAAGGACTTGTTGATTGGTTTTTCTGTCTGTCCATGATATTCTTTGCATTTTCCTCAGAAACCACATTTCCACAGCCATCAGATTTTTTTCAGCTTGACTGCTTATTGTCCACGCTTTACATCCATACAAAAGTATAGGTTCTATGTAGCACCTCAACACTCTTTTTCTCGTTTCAATTGATATCTTTTTATTGATCAGTATGTTTTTCATCTTGCAAAAGGCTACCTTCGCAATTTTAAATACACCATTGTAAAATGTGGTCCTAATAGTAAACAGTTGCGTAGTGGTATATTTTGAGGAAGTTTAGAGATGAGATATTTCAGTTTAGCTTTTATTGAATGTCATTAGTTATTCGTTAGTCGCGGTTCCAACGTCGCTGCAAAGGCTCACCCCACAATGCTCCGTTCCTATGAAAGTGAATATCATACTAAATGCTCCTCACTGCCCAATGTGAAAAATGAATATCAGACAAAATACTCTTCACAGTCCCACGAAAAAAGTGGAACAGACAGCAATTCCGACAAACCGACAACACCCACAGGCATAAATGCATAAAGCCGTTGTCAGAATGCCAACACAACAGTCCACCAAAAAAATTACCTATCATCGTCGATGGAAGCGGCAGTCACTAAAAAATCAGCACATACATTACTGAATAAGGAAAAACCAGTAGTTAAGCAACTTACTGTCCGCCATTTTTCTGAACATGCAGTTCACAAGATGTAAAAGCATTCCACGTGAAATTCACAGCTCACAGTATCGCTCCAAGAACCTAACTCAGTAGTTGGGTTTCGGAACCAAGCACTACTAGTCCAACATGAGGTTAGTGCATAAGCAAATCATAGCCAGTAGCAAAAACAAACCAGAGGCTCAACAGCCTTTCCGCCATATTGTGTGGTTAGGAAGTAGCTCATTCGAGGTTTTCTGGATTGTGCTGTGTGCCTATGTGCAGACATATATTATAACATAAATATATGAACACCGGCAAGGTTGTTGATAGAACTAGAGGAAGATCATGAAACAGAAGGATAAATTACCCGGCATCGGTATAAAATAACTTACATTCATCATCATCAAGTGCAGTCCGACCAGCATGGGCAAACATGCTTCTCCATATCTGGCAATCTTCAACGGCGTGTATTAATTCGTATGTTGACTTACTTCCGTCCTATGACGCAAGACTGTCAAGAATTTTACCTCGCTGTCTTCCCCCTCCTCTCTTTTCCCATATATTTCCATTTGTCGCAACATGTTCCAGTTACAACTTACACAACATTGGGACAGAATCTACAGTGGCAAGAAATGGAACTGGAATCATGTATAACTTAAAGAAGTTTCCAAGAAAATGATGGCGCTGATGTTTTAATGGCTGGTAGACAGCTGAAGGTGACAGAAACAGGTGGAAGTAACCATTGCAGTCCCATGCACCATGGGAAACACATGTTGACACGGTAGCCTACCACAAGGAGGCAACTGCTAGTTTTGTTTGGGATATACCTGGCCGAACCATCATTTACAAAGCTATTTGCGTCCATACCATGACTAGCATTCATTTCTATCAGATCATTTACTAATGAACTGTGTAATTGTCGCATGATGTCACCGATTTTTGCGTTGATATTAGTCCCGTCTGCGTGATTATCATCAGTTCATATTGATTCCTGCCTGTCGTTTCTTGTGTGATAGTCTTAGAGTGGAGTTTCCATTTGTGTCCTCCATTCATTTATAGCGATCTGCGCTTCTCTCTTACATCGTGTGATTAATGGACTCTCCCCGAAACCCCATGCGATCAATGAATAACGTGAGCACTTGAGCATCAAATCGTGGCTGATCTAGGACACTAATCAATAAATAGGTCACCGCGGCGAGCACGTAAATTGCTAGAAACGTCATCGTGAAGTCTTCGAATAACATTGCAACCCTTTCCTGATCAGAGACCTAGATGTGTATGCATACATCGCTGACGTCAGTGTTGTTGGGGTTGATGCCCGCCAGTTCCTCTTCTCTCTAGTAATCTTGGTGAGGTGCAGCATTTATAGTTTTAATGAAGCCATACTGAAAATCACGGTTTGACCGATGGTCTGATTCTTCAATTACCTAGAATGTGGTGGACACTCCACACCCAGTAAGACTTTGATGTAAACAATCGCAAAGCCTGTCTAATCTCCTCTTGTCATCAGAATCATTTCCTGTTTATATATATATATCACTATATATATATATATATATCACTTCTCCTAATCCGGAAACTCTCTGTCATTATTACTAGCCAGGGCTCTTCTATCGCCCACCTGATCCAACAACTTGGTGTCATCACTAGCCTGATCTAGTCTATCACCCACCTGATATAACAACTTGGTGTCATCACTAGCCTGATCTAGTCTATCACCCACCTGATCTAACAACTTGGTGTCATCACTAGCCTGATCTAGTCTATCACCCACCTGATCTAACAACTTGGTGTCATCACTAGGCTGATCTAGTCTATCACCCACCTGATCTAACAACTTGGTGTCATCACTAGCCTGATCTAGTCTATCACCAACCTGATCTAACAACTTGGTGTCATCACTAGCCTGATCTAGTCTATCACCCACCTGATCTAACAACTTGGTGTCATCACTAGCCTGATCTAGTCTATCACCCACCTGATCTAACAGCTTGGTGTCATCACTAGCCTGATCTAGTCTATCACCCACATGATCTAACAATTTGGTGTCATCACTAGCCTGATCTAGTCTATCACCCACCTGATCTAACAGCTTGGTATCATCACTAGCCTGATCTAGTCTATCACCCACCTGATCTAACAGCTTGGTGTCATCACTAGCCTGATCTAGTCTATCACCCACCTGATCTAACAACTTGGTGTCATCACTAGCCTGATCTAGTCTATCACCCACCTGATCTAACAACTTGGTGTCATCACTAGCCTGGTCTAGTCTATCACCCACCTGATCTAACAGCTTGGTGTCATCACTAGCCTGATCTAGTCTATCACCCACCTGATCTAACAACTTGGTGTCATCACTAGCCTGATCTAGTCTATCACCCACCTGATCTAACAATTTGGTGTAATCACTAGCCTGATCTAGTCTATCACCCACCTGATCTAACAGCTTGGTGTCATCACTAGCCTGATCTAGTCTATCACCCACCTGATCTAACAACTTGGTGTCATCACTAGCCTGATCTAGTCTATCACCAACCTGATCTAACAGCTTGGTGTCATCACTAGCCTGATCTAGTCTATCACCCACCTGATCTAACAACTTGGTGTCATCACTAGCCTGATCTAGTCTATCACCAACCTGATCTAACAACTTGGTGTCATCACTAGCCTGATCTAGTCTATCACCCACCTGATCTAACAACTTGGTGTCATCACTAGCCTGATCTAGTCTATCACCCACCTGATCTAACAACTTGGTGTCATCACTAGCCTGATCTAGTCTATCACCCACCTGATCTAACAACTTGTTGTCATCATTAGCCTGGTCTAGTCTATCACCCACCTGATCTAACAGCTTGGTGTCATCACTAGCCTGATCTATTCTATCACCCACCTGATCTAACAACTTGGTGTCATCACTAGCCTGATCTAGTCTATCACCCACCTGATCTAACAACTTGGTGTCATCATTAGCCTGGTCTAGTCTATCACCCACCTGAACCAAGAACTTGGTGTCATCACTAGCCAGGTCTACTCTATGACCCACCTGAACTAACAATTTGGTGTCATCACTAGCCAGGTCTAGTCTAGCACATATCTGAACCTTTCTCCCTCTGACTCTTTCCCCCTATCTCTCTGCGCCTGTCTGTCTGCCTGTCTGTCTGTCTGTCTGTCTGCTTTACTTGCAAAGGTGACCTGAGACTTGTTACGGCTTGTATTCAAGGCAAATGATCATTAGATTGGAGATGATTTCTCCTCTTCGTTGTGTTTTGTTTCTTATGCCCAGATTGTGAGCCATTCTGTCTGGTCGCCGCCTAGCAATAGTTTAATAGCCTTTATATTCACATCATTGAATCAAGTTTATTCATGTGTTAATTTTACAGGGAGTTCTTGCTGACTAACATCATTTTTAAAAAGAGGTATAATTTTTGACCGAAAGATTCATTTCTTTTTTATTTTGGTTTCTTTCCCTAATTCTAATTCGCCGACGCTTATTGGGTGATTCAAATATAAGCGTGATATTGGTACACGGTGACCAGGAACACACATGAAAAATGGCGCTTACAATATGTCCATTAATGACTATGATGCCACCCACCATTTTGTCCATTTACCCTCTTTAAATTTGGAGAAAGTAGAATGTGAAATCTGAGAGCACTCAGAGCACTTCTTAGTATATAGTAGAATTACTGAATATCGTAATTGGAAGTTCATCAGACATGTAGTACACTAAACACATCAGTTCAACATTTCTCTTGTAAATGCTTACTACAGTGGATATTCAACATTCTTGTAGCATTACTAACATTCTTATTTCTCTTCTAGCATAGAGTATTGCAGGCCGAATAGATACATGTTACAACTGGAACACCTAGTCTGATACTCGTTCTCATCTGGAGCCTCCCGGGTACTAGGGGGTTGGTGCGTTGTGTTAAAGTTATGCTGGTGTAATATATGCAGGGGGCAGGATCACTTGAGGAGAAGAAACGACCATCCTCGGGTGTTCAGGTGTTGTAATCTACCACATACCTGCACACTCGGGTGTTCAGGTGTTGTAATCTACCACATACCTGCACACTCGGGTGTTCAGGTGTTGTAATCTACCACATACCTGCACACTCGGGTGTTCAGGTGTTGTAATCTACCACATACCTGCACACTCGGGCGTCCGGGTGTTGCTATGTACCACATACCTACACACTCGGGTGTTCAGGTGTTGTAATCTACCACATACTTGCACACTCGGGTGTTCAGGTGTTGTAATCTACCACATACCTGCACACTCGGGTGTTCAGGTGTTGTAATCTACCACATACCTGCACACTCGGGTGTTCAGGTGTTGTAATCTACCACATACCTGCACACTCGGGCGTCCGGGTGTTGCAATGTACTACATACCTACACACTCGGGTGTTCAGGTGTTGTAATCTACCACATACTTGCACAAATCGGGTGTTCAGGTGTTGTAATCTACCACATACCTACACACTCGGGTGTTCAGGTGTTGTAATGTACCACATACGTACACACTCGGGTGTTCAGGTTTTGTAATGTACCACATACGTACACACTCGGGTGTTCAGGTGTTGTAATGTACCACATACGTACACACTCGGGTGTTCAGGTGTTGTAATGTACCACATACGTACACACTCGGGTGTTCAGGTGTTGTAATGTACCACATACCTACACACTCGGGTGTTCAGGTGTTGTAATCTACCACATACCTGCACACTCGGGTGTTCAGGTGTTGTAATCTACCACATACCTACACACTCGAGTGTTCGGGTGTTGTAATGTACCACATACCTGCACACTCGTGTGTTCAGGTGTTGTAATCTACCACATACCTGCACACTCGGGTGTTCAGGTGTTGTAATCTACCACATACCTACACACTCGGGTGTTCAGGTGTTGTAATGTACCACATACCTACACACTCGGGTGTTCAGGTGTTGTAATACACCACATACCTGCACACTCGGGTGTTCAGGTGTTGTAATATACCACATACCTACACACTCGGGTGTTCAGGTGTTGTAATGTACCACATACCTGCACACTCGGGTGTTCAGGTGTTGTAATCTACCACATACCTGCACACTCGGGTGTTCAGGTGTTGTAATGTACCACATACCTGCACACTCGGGTGTTCAGGTGTTGTAATCTACCACATACCTGCACACTCGGGCGTCCGGGTGTTGCAATGTACTACATCCCTACACACTCGGGTGTTCGGGTGTTGTAATCTACCACATACCTGCACAAATCGGGTGTTCAGGTGTTGTAATCTACTACATACCTGCACACTCGGGTGTTCAGGTGTTGTAATGTACCACATACCTACACACTCGGGTGTTCAGGTGTTGTAATCTACCACATACTTGCACAAATCGGGTGTTCAGGTGTTGTAATCTACCACATACCTACACACTCGAGTGTTCAGGTGTTGTAATGTACCACATACGTACACACTCGGGTGTTCAGGTGTTGTAATATACCACATACCTGCACACTCGGGTGTTCAGGTGTTGTAATGTACCTCATACGTACACACTCGGGTGTTCAGGTGTTGTAATATACCACATACCTGCACACTCGGGTGTTCAGGTGTTGTAATATACCACATACCTGCACACTCGGGTGTTCAGGTGTTGTAATATACCACATACCTACATACTCGGGTGTTCGGGTGTTGTAATGTACCACATACCTGCACACTCGGGTGTTCAGGTGTTGTAATGTACCACATACCTGCACACAGCGTTACACACATTAATGGAGAAGAGCGTTCGCTCTTAAGCTTTGAGTGCGCTCATGCCGAGGCAGTTGGTTAATCCCCCACACTGGTCAGCTGGACTAAAATGTTGACTTCTCGACTTTGTCTTGAAGACGTAAATTACATGTACCTCAGTAGTCGGAGTGGGCTCACCTGATGGCGAGGGACACCGGTAATATGGAAAGATAAACCACACGCACAAATAAGCTCAGTGAATTAGAAATAGTAGCACGTGCATGGACTACGCTTGAGTTAGATAGAAGCCAGCGAAACAAAACAAAATACATATACATGCACAGCCAACTAGTATTCTGCATCTGTTGCTTGTTGTATGCATATTCCCAACCATCTCACGTCAAACCCTTGGTAGACTTGTCCTAGTATTCTCCATCTGTTGCTTGTTGTATGCATATTCCCAACCATCTCACGTCAAACCCTTGGTAGACTTGTCCTAGTATTCTCCATCTGTTGCTTGTTGTATGCATGTTCCCAACCATCTCACGCCAAACCCTTGGTAGACTTGTCCTAGTATTCTGCATCTGTTGCTTATTGTATGCATATTCCCAACCATCTCACGCCAAAACCTTGGTAGACTTCTCCAGGGCTAATTGCATTTGGTCCGTTTTTCTATGCTGTGCATGTTGGCATTAAGGCTGCTTAATACCAACTTTCCGTAGTCACATCTTACGCCATGCATGGCAGGTTACAGTGTTACTATTCTTTGCCTCTTTTATGAGCCTGGTAGCACACGGGCAACAGTCAGACTGCCAGACGTCTATTTTTGTGACCAAACGGCAGTAGGCGGCTGATGCGGTCAGCAGCTGCCTTACCTTACAGAATGTTTACAAATGTGCATTTGACGAGAGTGGGTCGACCTCGGAGCTATTTAGCCACGAAAGGATCCCATTTAGTACTGAACTGAGCCTCACAAAGTTACATGTGTCGAATGTTGGCATTGTTTAGACAGTAGCCAGTAACTAGGTGCAGACTGAGTTCATATCAATGCCATAAAAAATAGGGGTTATAATTTGTCCTTGTAGTGATACTCTCGTGGTATCGTGGAAGCGAAGATATGAAATAATGAACTCTTGATAATCACCAGTTTGTGGAGCATGATTGATGTCATCATCTAGATCTGACGTCACATGCGGGCGCACTCATCAGCACGATATTCAATATAGGAACTGATTTGTACACGGGTTGTGAATACACCCAAGTGATCCCCGCTTACCACCGCTCGTGCTAATGGCCTACAAGATATAGATTGTAAGTATCAGTATCGGTGATTCTTCATTTTTCAGATGTTGCGATTTATCTGTTTCACACGTGTTGATTCATCAGTTTTAAATGTGATGATTCATCACTAAAACAAGCTGGCTAAACTAGTTTTCAGTCTTCCTAGTCATCCAAGTGTTAACTCCTGCTGGACTGACAGGCATGCACATCACCATACTAGACCTGCATTCACAGACGCATTTCTATAGGTTTCACCCCTTTACTGATTTAAAAAAAAAAAAAAAAAACGGATAACAGAACGCTGCTCCTCTTTAGTGAATGTCAAAAGTGGGGCGGCCATCTTTAAAATGTCCGTATGAAGTCACCATGTTTGTCTACACCATGATGTTATGTCCTTAACTCTCTTAACATACTTAACAAAAATAGTAACAGGTTACACGGCAATGGCATGTTTATTGTAATTTCTAGCATACTTTTAAGGTTTTCATTTAAATCTCTCTCGTATATTGATTTTCGCATAATTGATATTTCATCATTTTACATCAATTACATTTGATTACTGGAAACATTACAATGTGAGTGTTGAGAAGTTGTGAGAACATTCAACGAAGTAAATAACATAAATATCAAACAGTGCCCAGTTTTGGCGTCCGCACACAGCCAATCACACTATTTAATAATCAATAACTGGTGCTCACACTAAAGCGGTGAGCTTAATGAATGATTAAAATAGCATACATTTAACTGATAATTGCTGGCTTATTTAGAGAATAGACATGGTACTCCGTGCAAAGATAAAGGTGGTCTGTCTCCACCAGACAATGTGGTGCTGTGTAGATGCTGACAGTTGCAGTAATACACTAGTGTAAACACATCGGACTCTTCCCCTCATACACTCCCACTTCCTTGTCGGAAGCACATTTAAATAAGTCTCTAACGTCCTTACATTTTTCGTTTCATCTGATACAGTCTCTCCAATTTGCAGCCTCCGTAGATTGTCTCTCTCACACCACACCGCCTTTGACAGTCTTGAGTGTTCCAACTTCGGGCGTTCTGGTAGCCAGCAGATGTGTCCTCGCTCCTCGACCCTGACTCCAGCATGATATAAAATTATAAACAGTATATCCATGACGTGGTTGTAAGAAAGACGTCACTACGCTCGTTACCCACTCATGTCGCAGTTGTTGATTTTGATCTTAACCAACGCGGACAGAGAATCAGACACAATTGTGGCCATGGTGACTTGAGCACTCGCTAGCTAACTCAAGGACGCAGTGTACGCTTTCCCTCTCCTCATATTCATCCGAGACGTTATATAACTATATCAGTGGTTCTCAACCTTTTTTGGCCCGTGCCCCCTTCACCATATTTTCAGAACGTCATTCCCCACTTTCCTATCAAAAATTTGGCCCGTTCCCCCCTTCACAGTATTTTTAGAACGTCATTCTCCCCTTTCATATTTCCTATCTAAAAATAATAG
Source organism: Cepaea nemoralis (assembly GCA_014155875.1). NCBI lineage: Eukaryota > Metazoa > Mollusca > Gastropoda > Stylommatophora > Helicidae > Cepaea > Cepaea nemoralis. Next base: position 90,504 of record JACEFZ010021199.1, on the reverse strand, counting down.
CATATACTAAAATTTAATAGCATATACTAAAACAAGTCTAGACATCCACATAAAACATGATTTGTGGGTCTACTTACTTTATAAAATGAATTTTAGAAGGATGAGACGTACATAACTGTAAAGTATGAAGTATGAAAAACAATATCAAGTAATCGGTTCTTGTATTAACGCGATCTTGAAATGGTCTTCATTCCCCCCCCCCCCCCCCCCCCCCTGGAAACCCTAAAATTCCCCCCTGGGCGGGGGGGGGGGGGGAATTCCCCACCGGTTGAGAACCACTGAACTATATGCTTCCTTCTATTCAGCATCGACTTTCTCTCCTCCTCGACTAACTCTTGCTAATAATCTACCATCATATTTCTCTCCACAGTGCACATAATGGTAGGGCTATATTATTACATTATCTCATTATCTCCTGTGACAGCGACCGAGGCTTCTCCTTGCTCTCAATTGCAGGGAAGAATTCTTCTCAATCGCCTTACAGCCCATCTCGACCAAGGTCTTCTTCCTGAGAGTTAGTGTCACATGCCTGTGTTCAGTGGCATTAAGGTGAGTGGCCGTACAATATAAACAGTTCACGAGGTGAAAGGGCATTCACCGGAAAGAAAATATAAGGAGATAAACGGGGTTGGGTGTAAGGTAGAGGGGCTGCAAGAAGAGGCAGACAGTTGGAGCAGTGAGGTGGTGTTTGTGTGGATCATTGTGAGGGGGCATAGAATTGTTTAAAAAGACAGGGACAAAGATTGACGGGGCAGTTGATGTTTGGACTCCGAGCTGAGAGGGAGTTGAGTCTAGACCGGACCAGGAGAAGGTCGTGGTCTGATAAAGTGAAGAATTGTGACGGAGTTCTGAAGATAACTCCGCACTGTGGGTTCCAGGGATAGTGAGTGGAATTCGAGACCCATAGTGGGTTACTTTGAGTCGGGCTAGAGAGAGGCTAGTATACCTGTCGTGTGGGACGAGATTTTAGTAGCCTTGAGAGGCAGTGTTATTCGAAGTGTTCCATTGGGATGGAGATATATTCTTAGAGAATTATTGTTCCTGGATTTATATGTTACATGTGTCTGTGTTAATTCAGAATTAAAGGAATATTATGTGCGCAAATTAACGCTTGTTCACTGACTGGTGTTTGGTGGTGATGCATCTTGATTAATCTGTTGTTCAACATCACATTGTTACAAGGACATACCCTAGACACAACCATAGCCACTCTATCTGTCACTCTAGTCAATCATTCACTTTGTGTACAGACGATGAATTTCTGAGGGCTGTCCGATCTTGGACTTCGGTATTTTACATCAGTACGAATCAGTTCATTAAGCGCAACAACATGGTTTTCCAAGTTCAATCCAGTAATGGCCAGTAGGCGAAGACAGGATTACAAACCACAGCTAATTCAAAACAAAGCCACCACAGGTAAACCCATTGCCCACCCTGAGAGGGAGAGGGGACAGCGGGGTTTACTCACAGTACACAGACAAGGTTCGCGCTACTGAGAGAGGCGTCTGGCCGACAGCAGGCGAAAAAGTCAGCGCGGTTTAGTACAGTTGATCACGAAAAATAGACAGGCGCCAAAGGTGAAGGTCAGGTGAACTTGTGCACAGCGAGTGTGTGTGTTTACGGCGTCTTCAGAGTTCGGTGCAGATTAATAAGATGGAAAGGGGCGCCAGGGGAGTTACGAGGGTAATTCATGGTTAAAAACTCGCCAGGAGGAGGGGAGTTATAGGAGGAAAGTGTGGGGAACACACAAAGGTGACAATCGTTGCTCCACAGAAAAGTAAACGTTTCTACACGGATTATTGTGATAAAGAGAAACAGAGATGACCTTGTGAGTTCAAGGCCGAGAACCAGGGAATTTGACGGAAAAATTTCCACTGAGAATAACACGTTGGTTTTCTACTGAAACTAGGATTTACGTTTAACGTCTTTGTGTGTGTGTGTCATCATCGGCAAACAAACCACAACAGTCATTCAGGTGCCGTCTTCGCAAATATGAGCGCATTTTTTCACCAAAAAAGACTTGCGAAGCGGATTTAAAGCGCGTGATCATTTTCTGCCATTCGTTGGTTTAACCGGGTCAGCAATAGTGAAACCATACCATCACTTCAAAGCGACAGTGACTACGCAGATAAACATTCATTGATTTTAAAGGTATTTTCGGCTCCCAAAACGCAACGAAAACCCAATATTTCTGGCAAAACAAGAGCGTTCACATACATTATACAATCACAGGCCAACTCTACAGGGAGGATTACAAAAAACATTATGGACTGTGTAGAGACAAGGCGGTGGGATAATTATCATCATCTTCAACTTTTACGACAGTCGAAAATCGTGTCATCACGTCAACAAAAAGTGACAACGCATCAGAACATTAATTCATTGTGGGAATCTAACGTCGTCATTTTTTTCAAAACAGTAACGGGCAGACATTTCCAGGCGATTTTCGGACACTATTAATAAAAACAACAAAATAAGGACTTTTGTAAGATTCTACCATCACATTGGTGGCGGCAACCCTTGTTTGCGTCTGTTGTTCTCATCGTCCTAAGTATTATTGTTGTTGTGCGTTACGTAATTATTTGTATGTGGTCCAGTGTTCGTAATAAGTAGGATATTTTTGCTTTGTTTCTCGAAATGCGGGAGACAGAGCAAAGGTGAAAGTTTCTAGGTACACATTGTATGTGGTTGAGAGACAGCTGACGAGTCAGTTTGTTTTGTGCTGTGGCATTGGGTCGTCTCGACATTATACATGGTGTCCAAGTGTCTACGTCAGATCTATGTCCATTATTCATTTTATATTTGTTCATTTTTACTGTTTTCTCTTTACTGTTACATATAATATTTGAGTTCTTTGGATATATGGTATTGATGTAATTCTTATGTTAATATAGCTTCTATCTAGATGGTATTTGTCAGTTTATATTATGCGCACGGTATGGTCTTTCATGGGCATGTTTATGTCAGTGGTTTTTATTTCTATGTAATCATCCGTCTGCGTTTCACCGGCCTATGCGTCTAGCGTTTAATAGTTGGCATTTAGTGTGTATCATCCATTTGTGTATGTATATGTATGTTTACAACTATTTCCAGGAATTGTTCTACAGTTATTTGATATATATATATATATATATATATATATATATATATATATATATATATATATATATATATATATATATATATAGGAGGGAGTATAGTTATATTCCCCCCTCACTACCTAGTGCTTATAGAGTGACTGGGTGAGTACAGAGTGATATTGTAGCACTACGGATTTACGTACACAGGGAGTGCGGGTGTACTTAGGGAAGTGACACAAAGAATAACAGCAGAGCCTGTACATTTATAGTTGGCTGATTCACAGCAACGTGTCCACAAGTACAAGATGCCTACTTTAATGGATTATATTGAAGCAGGTGAAAGAATAGGCCTGAAAGGTAAAGAGTTACAGGAGTATGCAGAAGCGAAAGAACAAAAGCAGACGGAAAGAGAGGAGAGGCATAATGAACGCGAGGCAAAACGCTTACAGGAAGAGAAAGAGACACAAGTAAAACTAGCTGAAATGGAAAACAAACGTCTACAGGAAGTAAAGTTAGCTGAAATGGAAAACAAGCGTCTACAGGAAGAGAGAGAGACACAAATGGAACTTGAAAAGTTAAAACACACAAATGCGGTGGAAATTGAGAAAGAGAAGATTAAGATGGAAGCTGAAAATTGCTCTCAGAAAACTAGAACTATCTTCGAAAGGTCAAAGTGAGGAAAGCAAAAGACCGTCGCAGTCGTCACAGAGATTAAAACTGCCATTTTTTACGGACCGAGACAACTTGGATTCCTATTTGTCGAGATTCGAAGCATCAGTGAAGGTATTAGGCATCCCAGAAAGCGAGTACGCAATTAGACTGGGCGAGTATTTAACTGGTAAGGCCCTAGAAACTATGTTTAATTTACCTGTAGCAGAAAGGAACAACTACACTATCTTACGTCAACGTTTGCTGACAAAGTTCCAACTAACTGAGCATGGATATAGAACAAAGTTTAGACAGTTAGGGCCAGAGACAAATCAAGATTTCACAGATTTTGTTAACACAGTGAAGAATACATTTAATAAGTGGATGGAGCTGGCAGAGGTAGGAAAAGATTTTAATAAATTAGTGGATTTAGTGTTAAGAGACAAAGTGTTATCATCATGCAGTACAAACTTAGTAGCTTTCTTTGAGGAACGTAAGCCAAAGGACATAGACACAATGTCTCAGCTAGGGCAAAACTATATGACTGCACATCCTAACAGTTCTATTGGGAAACTAATGAGTGAGGAAATAGTCTGTGCAGCGTACACTAAACAGGACCAGAATCCAGTCATTAGACCAAGGGCGAAAAGTGTGGATTCAGCACAGAAAGGTGAGCAACAAGAACTTCAAGATAATGGTTTCCGAGGAAACAATGTTGGTAGAGTAGGACGGTACCCATATAGAAGAGGGAACTTCCAGAGACGTCCAAATTATGCCGATGTTGGAATTGTGGGAGCTGGAGACACAAAATGGCAGATTGTGATGCACAACCATCAGATGGACCAACGAACAACAGTAAAAGGGAGATCACTTGTTTCAAATGTGGAAGGAACGGGCATGTCAGTCATCAATGTAGGATGAGAGAAACAGAGCACTCAATGCAGCACAAGTAATTGAGACGCTGAACAATGAAGATTGTAGTGGGTGCAAACCTCTTTTGAAAAAGACAGTCAGCCAGTCTTAATATGTGGTCACACAGTTAAAGCAGGATCAGCAGTGCATGAAGGAGGAAGTCTGAAGATGCATCATGGGTTTGTTAATGATAGGCCAGAGTTAACAATTAGGGATTCCGGATGTACGTCCATCGGGGTGAGAAAGAGTTTAGTGCAACCCTCGGATTATACAGGGGAAAAGATTAGATCCATAACATTTAATGGGACAGTAGAATTCTACCCAATAGCCGTGATAACAGTAAAAACACCATACATAACAGGAAGAGTGACAGCATGTGTTTTAGACTCACCAGTGGCAGATCTCATCATAGGAAATGTTATAGGAGTTAAAGAGTGTACAGAAGAGGAAGTAGTTTATTGGGACCAAAAATATAGTGTAAGCAGTAATGAGGTAGTTACCACAAGAGAACCTAAATTAGAGAGTATAGCTGAGGTAGAAGAGGCACTTGAAGTAGACACAGGAACTCAGGACAAGGAGAGTACAGCTGAGCAGATGAGAATGGATCCCAAATATAGTGCTAGTGGCTCCCAGAGACAAGATACTACTCTGAACAAATGTTCCCTAGGGTGTAGGAGAGTAGAACATAGGCAGTCAAAGAAAGGTAGATGGTGCTTCGAGAGGAAGAACAATGTTCTCACTCGCAGGTTTTCAGATAGCAGAACTGCACGTGGGCAAGTAGCAGTACCTTTAGCACACAGAGACCGATATACTAGAACAGCTCAGGATAGTGCATGTGCAGGGCACATAGGCATAAGGCGTATGCAGCAGAAAGAAAGGTGCCAGGTATATGGGCCAAGATTGAATAAAGAGTTCAGACTAAACAGAGACTCAAATGTAACGGTGCAATATGCAGATAGAAAAGTTGACTTAGGTCTAAAGAGTGTTCGCGACATTACTGACCCAGGGCTAGGGATAGCAAACAGATGTTGTAATTGTAGAGGTACCATGAGTCATGGGTACATCAAAGGTAGACACAGCATCGACAGGAATCAGAGGTGGGTTAATGCAAGAACAGAACCACCTGATATAGGGTCGGTACACAAATAGTATTGTGTGGTCGTGAAGTAGTAAGAGACCTGTGGGTACATAAGTATAATGCTTTCCTATGACGTATTATTATTATTATGTGATATAGTAGTTCATGCATTGGTACACAAGATAGAAAGTTGTTTTGTATTTATGTGTGGGGAATATGGGAGTTTACTATGAATATTTGATATATTATTAAGTGTGGTAGCTAGAGTAAGTTGGATTTATACTAACGACTACCCAGGCAATGTGTCTGGGTCACATATTTGATAGGTATGAGTCTCCCAACATTTGAAAACGATGTTTTCTTTTGAGGGTGGGGTAGTGTCACATGCCTGTGTTCAGTGGCATTAAGGTGAGTGGCCGTACAATATAAACAGTTCACGAGGTGAAAGGGCATTCACCGGAAAGAAAATATAAGGAGATAAACGGGGTTGGGTGTAAGGTAGAGGGGCTGCAAGAAGAGGCAGACAGTTGGAGCAGTGAGGTGGTGTTTGTGTGGATCATTGTGAGGGGGCATAGAATTGTTTAAAAAAGACAGGGACAAAGATTGACGGGGCAGTTGATGTTTGGACTCCGAGCTGAGAGGGAGTTGAGTGTAGACCAGACCAGGAGAAGGTCGTGGTGTGATAAAGGGAAGAATTGTGACGGAGTTTGGAAGACAACTCCGCACTATGGGTTCCAGGGATAGTGAGTGGAATTCGAGACCCATAGTGTGTTACTTTGAGTCGGGCCTAGAGAGAGGCTAGTATACCTGTCGTGTGGGACGAGATTTTTGGTAGCCTTGAGAGGCAATGTTATTCGAAGTGTTCCATTGGGATGGAGATATATTCTTAGAGAATTATTGTTCCTGGATTTATATGTTACATGTGTCTGTGTTAATTCAGAATTAAAGGAATATTATGTGCGCAAATTAACGCTTGTTCACTGACTGGTGTTTGGTGGTGATGCATCTTGATTAATCTGTTGTTCAACATCACATTGTTACAAGGACATACCCTAGACACAACCATAGCCACTCTATCTGTCACTTAGTCAACATTCACTTTGTGTCAGTTAGTATCTTCTTCTTCTTCTTCTTCTTCTTCTTCTTCTTCTTCTTCTTCTTCTTCTTCTTCTTCTTCTTCTTCTTCTTCTTCTTCTTCTTCTTCTTCTTCTTCAGCTTTCCGAGCCATTGAGGTTCTTTGCTGCAAATACAATCTGTCTCCATTCGTCTCTCTGGTGGACCTTCTCTTGCCAGTCGTTGATTTCAAGTGCTTGTAGGTCTGTACACGTACATGAGTTAGTATGGCTTCAGAAAAGAACGAGGAACTGTTGACATGATTTTCGCTGCAAGGCAGCTGCAAGAGAAATGCCTGGAACATAACTCCGAAATGTTCTCCACTTTCATTGATCTTACCAAGGTTATTAATACAGTCAGCAGAGACGGACTGTGGAAGATTATGGCAAAATATGGATGTATACAAAAGTTTGTTCAATTAATGCGGTTATTTCATGATGATTTGCAGGCAAGAGTACTGGAAAATGGTGAGCTGTCTGAGCCCTTTGCTGTCACCAATGGAGTGAAGCAAGGATGTGTCCTGGCACCAACACTGGTCAGCCTCATGTTTTCAGCTATGCTGACGAATGCCTTCGAAAACAACGACACTGGAATAGACATCAACTACCGTATGGATGGAAAGTTATTCAATCTCAAAAGGCTGAAAGCTAAAACCAAAACTACCAGCGACACCGTCAGAGAGCTCCTGTTTGCTGATGATTTTGCTCTATACGCCAACTCAGAGGCAGACATGCAACACAATGTTTCAGCTTTCTCATATGCCTGTGCCAACTTTGGGCTCAATATCAACTTGGAAACGACTGTAGTTATATAACAGCCAGCTCCAGGGAATAATCACACCGTGTCGAATATCAAAGTGAATGGTCATAGACTAAGTGTTGTGGACACATTCACCTATCTTAAGCAGCACTGTGTCCCAAGCTGCCACAATTGGTGACGAAGTGATGCAAGAATCTCCAAGACCTGTGCGGCCTTTGGCAGACTGTAAAAGAATGTGTGGCACAGAAGTGGAATACGCCTGCAATCAAAGCTGAAAGTCTACAAAGCAGTTGTATTATCCACACTGCTATATGCTTGTGAAACCTGGACTATTTATCAGCGATGCGCTAGGAAATTAAACCACTTCCACACAGTCTGCCTTAGGAAGCTAATGAAGATTAAATGGCAATACAAGATCCCAGATACTGCATTCCTAGAAAGAGCGCCCACGCCCAGTATCCACACACTACTAATGAAGAATCAGATTCGCTGGGCTGGTCACTTGACCTGCATGCCAGATCACAGGCTTCCTAAACGGTTTTTTTTTTTACCGCAAGCTGTGTTGTGGTAAATGCTCCGAAGGCGGCCAGAGGAAACGCTGTAAAGACACTCAGAAGATCTCATTAAAAGCTTTTGGAATTCATCATGACAATTTGGAGACTGCTGCCAGAGACCGAAATTCGTTACGCAACGGTGCAGTCAGTTGTGAAGCAAACAGGACTGCAAGAGCTATGAAGAAAAGGCTGGAAAGAAAAACCATTGCAGGAGATCAGCCTCCTGGAACGTCAAGCATTCTTCGCCCACATTGTCAAAGAACATTTCGAGCCAAAATAGGCTTATTCAGCCATATTAGAACTCACGGCTCCATACTTTTAACCCCACAGGATGAACTGAATGGTCATCATCATTCTTGATGGACAAACAACAACATCTCATTATCATATCTCATTGTTATCTATCACTTGTTGGATCGCAAGTTCTGCAACCCATTGCACCTCTCTCTAGATGCCCAGTGCAATGATGAGTTTATGGAGTCTGCTTCTGTGCCTGCCGCTGTCAATTCATTCTAGAGTCACTGCTGGTGGACACGGCTACGATGCTTCGAAAATTATGTTAAACAATGTGATGACGGTTTGTTTATTTTGTTTATTAAGTGTATCTGTTAACCATCTTTCTTCTCATATTTATTGAAAAGTTCCTCGTTAATCATGAGTAGCCTGTTGAATGGCATAAAGGTGGCGTACTAACCCTATGATGATGATGTTGCACATGATAATAATGATGAGTTTGTCCAATACATGCAGATCTCAGGTCCATTATCCTCTTACATGGTCACCGAGGAATTACACAGGAAAGACACGTAAACAGTTCCACACATGGGCTGACTCTGCCCTGAAATCATACAGGAAGGACACACAATGAAGTATCCAGCAGCTCCACACTCGAACAAAATCTGCCCTAAAATCACATGCAAGGATGTATCCAGGAGAACCACACACGGGTAGGCTCTGCCCTGAAATCATACAGGAAGGACACGTAATGAAGTATCCAGGAGTTCCTCACCCGGGCAGACTCTGGTCTGAAATCATACAGGAAGGACACGCAATGAAGTATCCAGCAGTTCCACACTCGGGCAGACTCTACCCTAAAATCACATGCAAGGAAGTATCCAGGAGTTCCACACCCGGGCAGACTCTGCCCTGAAATCACACAAGGGGTTAAGGGCATGAGGTTCGGTTTCATTGCACCGGGTTATATCTCGTATTGTTGGGGTTCTTTCCGAAGAGGGGTCCGTAGAAAGCGTCGCACAGAGCACGAACTCCATAGCTCCAGCGACGACACTGTGCCCGTGAACTGAATGATGATGTCCGAACAAGAACCCACGACCTTCGAAGCACAATGCAGACGGCTTGATCACTTCACCACGGTGACCCCATGGAATCACCTTGACCTCATCATCAACATTATCATGTGCTATGCCGATAGGCGTAGGCGTTGTGGTTAGCCATCTACGCAATCACTTGAGTCTTGAATCAGATTTGTGTTCATGTCTCACCTCTAATCTGAGTGCTCCATATTCATATTGATTATGTTATAAAAAACATTAAGTTTTGAAAACAAGCTTCTGGGGGTCACTGCACTTCCGGTAAGATCGCCTATGCTATATCCGTCTTCTTATCTCTTCGTGCCCCATATATGTATTCCTTCCTCTCCACCAGGTTCCTTGTGACAGATGATGTTATGTCAACAGGCAAACTCTGCCCAGCCACACACGAATCTTGTGTTAAGGGCCTGCTAACAACAGTGCATCATAATGCCAGCAGGAAGTTTATCACAACCGACTAGGAAATTGCGTCACCCGGAAGCGGAACTAGCTATATCCTTATTCATTTTGCCACCCAATCACTATTGCAACTTTTAGTTGAGTGTTCCGTGCGAATCTTTGTTGCAGACTTTTGTTGGAATGTGCACTGCGTGGTTGTTGCACGGTCACGTTGCCTGACGTGATCTGGTTGTGATATCGTGTTCTCTTGAAGTGATTTAACCTGTGATGTGGATTTGAGTAGCAGGTGATTTGTAAAAATACCTGAAAATAACATTAATGCAGCACGTCGATCAGTTGACAGGCTCTAAACACCACAACATCACATAACTGCCAGGGTATGTGAGAGAAATGTTGTCAACACAAACTGCAGAACACGGTATATAAACAGTAAACTATATGTCATAATAAATAGCAATGCTGAAAGTGCTACAACGAAGATGAATGAGCAAGTAGAACGCGTGCCATTGCATACACCTTGGGCATGAAGATGCGTAAGGCAGGAGAATTCAGGACCGTGTGGTGCTATGATAGAGAGAGGCGGTCGCATCAGGTGGCACCGTAAGGGGCGGCATAAGCAGCGAAAGAGGGGCGGCATCGTAAGGGGGCGGCATAAGCAGCGAAAAAGGGGCGGCATTTCGAAGACTTGCATCATTAAGGGGCGGCATTTCGAAGAGGTGCGCCATACTGAGAAAATCTACCGCACAGCCATGGGAGAATTGGCAAGAGGTCGAGGTACCTCTCGGCGGCCGTGATGTAGAGACATTCCGCAAAGAACATGATGATGATGATGATTAATTCCAGTCTCAGTCATCATCATCATCATCATCATCATCATCATCATCATCATCATCATCATCATCATGTGCCATGCCAATAAGCGTGAGGTTGTCATGTTTCGCCATCTCACTCGATCACCATGATTCGTGGATCAGCTCAGTTTTCCTGTCTCTACCATGCCATGTAGCCAACCAATCATAGGTATTTACTTCTCTGCCTCCCCTTGTTCTCTTCCCCTCGATCTTGCCAGTTGTCACCAAGTTGTCCAATTTATTTTTTCTCATAACGTGACCAAAAATTGGTAACTGTCTACGTCAAATTTCTCTAATCAGTTGACGATTTTAATTTGTTTCTTGTAAGACTTTGGTCATTGGTTCTTTTGGCTATCTATGGTATTATTTGCATTTTCCTTAGAAACCACATCTCCACAGCCATTCAGATGTTTGTCAGCCTGTTTGCTTATTGCCCACGCTTCACATTCATACAAAAGCACAGGTTCTATGTAGCACCTCACCACTCTTTTTCCTGCTGCAAATGATCAGTATATTTTCCGTCTTGCAAAAGGCTACCTCCGCCATGGCGATTCTTGTTCTAATCTCTTCAAGGTATCTCCTATCAGATGTTATGACTGTTCCGAGATAATTGTACCGATTAACCCATTTACTTGTACTGTGTATTATATTGTGGTATCTCCTTCTTCCTAGTGACGACCATAATATGTGTCTTCTTACAATTTAACTTCGTGCGGAGTGGCTTGCTTCGCTTCGGAGGTCACGGGTGACAAGCATCGCCTGGATCTTTTCTCCGGGGCATGCCGGTGTGCTGGGAAATGAACAGGCGGACAGATTGGCTGGCTCTGCAGAACTTGGTGGAGTATTGATACATGACAGGGCAGACGTGGTTGCGGCCTTGTGGGAGCACGTGCACACCTCGGAGGAGCAAATGGATTACCATGGTCTGGCAAGAATGAGACAACGAGGAGTGACGAAGGGATCTGGCCGACGCTCAACGCTCAAAGGAAAGGCGAGAAGGACTTATAATCAGATTGCTACTGGTACTATTAGTGTTGGAACTCTTCGCTGGCTGCTGAGGATGGGGACGGAGCACTTATGGGAATGCCCCGAATGCTGTGATGTCGATTCCTAAATCAATCAATCAATCAATCTTACAATTTAATTATAACCCTAGTTGTTCACTGTGTTCAACAACCGCATCTGTTACAGATTCTGCTCATTGTCTGCAATCAATACTGTATCATCCGCATAATTAATGTTATAGATGTTTCGTCCTCCAATGATGATTCCTTTCAAGCCTTCTACATTTCTGAAAATATTTTCACTGTTGAAGGAAAAATGATTTGGAGACATTTCACATCCCTGTCTCTTAATAGGCTGATATTGACCTACTTCATTACCATTCCCTACGGCAGGCAGCTTGTTGTTTCCAATATATTTTTTAACAAGTCTAAGGTCTTTTTCATCAATGTATACACGTTGCTCGCATTAGCGACTAAAGGGCAGTTATATTTGAGAAGTGTCGTGTGCATACACTAGACTTTCTAACACGTTTACCCCACAGGAACTGTTGAAATAGCCATAGTCTCCTATGCAGCGCTCGTCCCTTGCATCATCATCATCAAATGCCTTGTCAGCTGCCATAGGCGTTCATGTCTCGTCACAGATCTCGGTCTTTGGTGTTCTGGATCAACTCTGCTGATTATATTCCTCCATGCCACCGTCTCAGTCCATCCAGCATCATTTCTCTTCGTCTGCCCCTGCCTCTCTACCCCTTAATCTTTTCAGTTGTCACGATGTTTTCCTATGCTGCTCTTCTCATCATATGACCAAATAAAGCTGTATGTCTCATTCTTATTGTTGAATATAATGTTGAATATGCCCCTTGCATACATGCTATTAATAATAAATGCACCATTTGTGCTGCTAGCTGTATCAGTAGAATACATATCGTGTATATCCTGTTCAACCATTCTGGTTCATCATTGGGATAGATAGTGTCAATTGTTGTTTCAGATGATGGGTTTTCAAGATGTTATTTCTTCTATCTTTCGAGCAAGTAGGATATTCATTTTGTTTACACAATGACATCCGATGGAATATGTGACAGATCGTAAACAGAATCGCCGTATTCACAGAAACCGTTACTGGAATAAGGAGTAAAATTAAACACACAAATATCACAGACAATAAAATCCGCTGAATGAAAAGCTGTGTGTGACCTGTTATAGTGTTTGAACGCCAGTGGGTGATCAAGCTGTGAGACTTTGAAGGCAGCAAAGATGTAGTTTTTTATAAGAATGCTGAGAAAATCTTGAAAAGATATAAAAACAAACGCTTGTGTATTGATAGCCGGAGGTATAATTAAATCGCTTATCAAAACCATAAAGAAAAGACAAAGGAAATCACCAGAAGAGATGGAATAGAGAAATTAACCCTATCTGGGGAAATGCTAGGCAAGAGAAAACGGGAAGACAGAGAAATGTGTACGCGGATAGCTGGCAACATTTTACAATTAATTATTGTATTAACATCACTTAAATATCACATGACAGAGAGGACTGGAGAGTCTTCATCGCCCATGTGTATTGCAGGCTAGGCATATAAATAAGAAGAAGGAGAAAGAATATAATGTTGTCTGTCCGACTAATCATTCATCTACCCTTCCGACTGTTTGTCCATCTATCTTATAAGCTAATTCTCATCTTGATGATATCTTATGTTATTTGTCATTTCTCTACAAATATCACATTTTCTGAGAATGCTTGTTAACTAATCACCGTATGGTGGCGGGCTGGGTTCTGCGATCTGATGTTTGCCGTCTGCTATTTGCTCTGGTTTCAGTCTGTGTGATTATCCCACCTCGCCAAGGCCCAAGTTTGATGACAGCCTGTTCACGCAGTATCGGGCTGCGATCGCGGGCAATTGACGCTGGTAATGAGACACTTTGTACTGGCTAATCTATACCAGACACTCATTTCCTCAACATCAATCTTCATTAGACAGCGAGGAAACATTTGAGGGAGGGACGCCTGCATCAATCAGTGGTAACTGATTATATAACAGACCATACCGAGAATTGTGTAACTATTCACGTGACCAGTCATGCAGATAGCCACATAGCAAATCATGTATCTAAGCTGTAAACAGCTTTAGAATTCATTGTGTCATTAAACATGTAAGGCAGTTGTTTAAATAAATAATCAAACACTTAAACACTGACCACACAAGTACAATTAACCATAAACTAAGTATGTCATAAATCACATGTAACACACCATCATAGCTAATTAAATAGCTGGTCTTTAAACCTACGAGTAATGTTAGAACACTAAAGAACACCAACTATAACTGTGAAATTCGGACAACTCTAAAACATCAACTATGTCTGTGACGTTTGGAACACTCTAAAACACCAACTATAACTGTGAAGTTTGCACAACTCTAAAACACCAACTATGAACTGTGAAGTTTGGACAATTCTAAAACACCAACTATGACTGTAAAGTTTGGAACACTCTAAAACACCAACTATGACTGTGACTGTGAAGTTTGGACAACTCTAAAACACCAACTATGACTGTGAAGTTTGGACAACTCTAAAACACCAACTATGACTGTGACTGTGAAGTTTGGACAACTCTAAAACACCAACTATGACTGTGAAGTTTGGAACACTCTAAAACACCAACTATGAACTGTGAAGTTTGGACAATTCTAAAACACCAACTATGACTGTAAAGTTTGGAACACTCTAAAACACCAACTATGACTGTAAAGTTTGCACAACTCTAAAACACCAACTATGACTGTGAAGTTTGGACAAGTCTAAAACGCAGTCATGCAAGGACCTTTCTAACAAAAGACTTTTTATCGAGGGTTATCTCTGGAAGTCATCATCATCATCATGTGCGCTGCCAGTTGGAGTAGACGTCTTTGTCTCTCCGCAGATCTCTGTCCGTGGTGTTCGGGATCATCGCTGCTGATGATTTTCCTCCACGCCACCGTCTCAGTCTATTCAACACCATTTCTCTCGGTCTGTCTTTGACTCTTCCTCTGCCTCTTGTCGCATTGATCTTTCCAATAATGGAGGGGTATAAGCCTGGGAAGACAGGAAGAGGAAGGTCAAGGAGAAGGTGGGTGCAGGATGTGGCGAATTATCTCCAAATGGGTGTATCGGGAGCGGGACATCTTGTGTGTGATCGAAAAGTTTTCCGTGACGTTGTTATGGGAGCGAGGTTCTGCAAAGACATGCTACTGAATGAATGAATGAATGATTTATGCGCACTTTTACTCATTACCGGGGGATTGCCAGATTGTTGAGCGTTGTCCCAAGTCAGTTCAAAGTTTAAATAATGTCAGTTACCATAAATTACGCGCGTCAAGACCAAACAAAAAATGGGTAATAACTATTTTAGACAGTGATAATTAAATGACACCGAAAGAAAAGTAAAATCTAGAAAATATCCAACTCCAAATGAAAAACATCTAGAATTACATCTAGCATCCAGACGTCAGGAAACGACATCTAGACGCCTGCAAAAACATTTAGGTCTGGATGTAAAACATCTAGAATGGCAACTATATGCCCAACTGATATCAAACCACGTGACAATGGCACTGTTTACGACTTTCTGTTATAGGGAAGGACAGCGTGGCCCTGCTCTAGAATAGGTCGCTATCACTTCTCTCTGTTTCACATGTACGCGAGTTGATCACAATAAACCTCAACCCAGGATAAGATATCGAGAACTTCTCGCTGCTTGGCAACATCCAGAAGATATATTAGTGTGAAAACAAACGTTATATTGCGGTGTCACGTGCATCACATTACTTAGAATATGCTTTCATTTATTAATGAATCTAAAACTGGGCAGTTGTGGGTTGCTAGATGTGTTGTCTAAGGCGAACAAAAACGGCTGCCAGAACTCAAGGGTGGTGGTCACAAGTTTGCGCCCGCCGGTAGACGACTTAGCTTTATATGTATCTTCTATGTGTGTGCGGGTTGGCCGGTCTCCCTGGCGTAGTGTTTAAGGACGTTGTTCGTAATCCCGTATACTCTCGTACGAAACTCCGGTCGTTCAGAAAGCAATGGCAAACTTTTTTTCCCTAAAGTTTCATAGCCCTTACAGCACGTTGCAGTCAATACCAGAATTTGTCAGCTGCTGTTGATGTTCTTGGCAAGATTACGCTCAGTAGTTTGCCATTGATTTCTATGCGACCGACTCACATAGTCCAACGCGACGCGATCCGCTGCCCAATCTCATTCAGCTGTGTTCCTCACGTGGATATACGGGATTACGGAGAAAGTCGTTAACCGCCTTCTCCAGGGAGACCGGCAATGGCAAACTACTGAACGTAAAACTGCCAAGACATCAACAGCAGCTGAAAAATGCTGGTGTTGACTGCAATGTCTTGTAAAGGATATGCGAGAAACAAAATGTGCGGGCTGAAGTCTACTGCCGCTAACCGGTGGCTTCACCGTGTGTTTGTGGCAGGCCGTGTGCAACACAGTGAAGTCCAGAGCACGTCTACCTTCAGTAACTGTAGTCAGTCAACGGGGTTAAACCGCCAGGCGATCGACTTCATTGCACCGGATTTTATCCCATATGGCTCGGTCTATTTCCGAAGAGCAGATTGCACAAAGCACGAACTCTGTAGTTCAAGCGACGACCCCCAGGAGTCTTCGAGAAAATTGCGCTCCTTAACCGAACGACGTAGACCGGAATCGAACCCACAACCTTGGGAGCGCGAGGCATGGGGCGTAACCACATCGCCACGGAGACTGCCTGAATTCTTCTTAGAATCCGTCTGTAACATTTATATGCAATGGCATTTATGCGCTGCTCAGCTTGTTTAGTAAGGTCTAGCTGAACAGCGCATCAAATGCCTTAGAATATAAATGTTATAGACGAGTTCTAAGACAATATGTGACTAATTATAGCAGAGTAGTAAATGCAACATGGACCACGATGTAAATAGGATACACACATCTTGTGAGTGGGGGGGGGGGGGGGTGGGGGAGACTATCAAGTCCCAGGTCAGGAATCTGTCGTGAGTAGGCGAAGTTGTTTTGTAGGCCTGGGTGCATGGATGAATAGGTCGCCAGTTCTTCCCTCCTGTAGCAAACATCGAGAGCTGGCCTGGAATACGCACTTGACAGTACTCATGCTATTTCCAGCCGATGAACATTTATTTTTCTGAGACAATGCATCATTTGTACTTGATCCACGTGATACACTTTCATTAGATATCTGGAGTCATTTTGGTTCATCCCTCTCTCTTACTTTCGCTCGATCCCTCCCCTTCTCGTCTTTTCTTCGCCTGTCTCTTTTCTCAGTATTTCGTCTGTAGCTTTGTTGTCTAATTTCAAACATTACACATAATGAGAACTCAATCATAACAGCACACAATGCTATAACACCGAGACGAAATTTAAGCAAAATATTGACAAGTGCTGCAGAATAAAACAAGCATTCAGCTATTTCTTCTACAGCATGACACGTTATGCTGTTTGGGGTATGCTGTTTGGGGTATGCACTTTTGAGGTATGTTGTTGGAGGCATCCTATTTGGAGTAAGGCTGCTTGCGGTATGCTATATGTTGATACACTAGTTACATGTTAACGTTAGTTGCATACCCTTTACAGGATTGATTGATTGATTTAGGAACCGACATCACAGCATTCGGGGCATTCCCATAAGCGCTCCGTCCCCATCCTCAGCAGCCAGCGAAGAGTTCCAACACTAATAGTACCAGTAGCAATCTGATTATATGTCCGTCTCGCCTTTCCTCTGAGCGTTGATCGTCGGCCTGATCCCCTCGTCACCCCTCGCTGTCGCATTCTTACCAGACTATGGTGATCCATTTGCTCCCCCGAGGTGTACACGTGCTCCCACAAGGCCGCAACCACATCTGCTTTGTCATGCATCACCTTTACAGGATGTTGTAATCAACCCCAGCATGTATTGGTTGTTGGCGATTTACTAGACAATGTAACTTTAGTAGTTTCCCAATGCTTTCTGAACGACCGATGCCTTATACCATTGAAATCAATTGCTTCCAAATCGCCGCGACTGATGTGGAACCCTTGACAAGGTATGTAGGGAAATTCTTAAACGCAGGTTCAACCTTGCCTAAACCACATTGCCGTTTCTAGTGACATGACCATGTCGTGTTTCTGTTGTGCTTCGATATAAAACCATGCTAACACTTTGACCAATAGCTTACCGATGTCCCAGTTTTTGATTGTGCTTCGATACAAAACCATGCTAACACTTTGACCAATAGCTTACCGATGTCCCAGTTTTTGATTGTGCTTCGATACAAAACCATGCTAACACTTTGACCAATAGCTTACGGATGTCCCAGTTTCTGATTGTGCTTCGATACAAAACCATGCTAACACTTTGACCAATAGCTTACTGATGTCCCAGTTTTTGATTGTGCTTCGATACAAAACCATGCTAACACTTTGACCAATAGCTTCCCGATGTCCCAGTTTCTGATTGTGCTTCGATACAAAACCATGCTAACACTTTCACCAATAGCTTCCTGATGTCCCAGTTTCTGATCGTGTCTCTTCCATTGGTGAAATCTACTGGCGCTGATGTGATTTGCCCGGGTTTGTATCCGTGTTGGCTGCCAGCCTGGATTCTTCCATAAAATGGCATCCAGTAAAGTTGTTCAGCAGCCTCATGTTAGACTGGTAGTGCAAGGTTCCGTCGCCCTACTACTGAGTTGAGTGCGTGGCGCGACACTGTGAGCTGTGAATTTCGTTTGAATTGTTTTTACATCTGTCTACGCTTGTTGTTGTAGCGTGAACTGCATCTTCGGAACGATGGCGGTCGGCCTGTCATTTGGAATTGACTGGATTGCCTTTTCGGTTCACAAGTGCATTTTTCTCTGAGACGACTGGGAGTCGTCGCTGGAGCTACGGTGTTTGTGCTTTGTGCGATGCTTTCAGCGGGCCGCCCTGCCGAAAGGGACCGAGCCATATGGGATACATCCACGGGCAATGAAGTCGACCCTCTCGACTTTTAATGCAGTAACAATCAATAATGTGTGGCTGCTGGTTTTTAAGTGGCTGCCGCTTCCATCTACGATGAACTGTATTTTCCGTGGAGGACTTTTGTGTTGGCATTCTGACTGCGGCATTATGCACAGTGTATCTGTGAGGGCTGTTGGCTTGATGAGACTCCTGTCTATTGCACTTTTCATAATGTGCAGTGAGAAGCATTTCGTGTGATATTCACTGGCACAGGAACAGAGCATAATGGGGTCGGCCCGTTGCCGTGAAGTTGGAACCGCGACTGACTAACTAACTAACTAACTAACTAACTAACTAACTAACTAACTAACTAACTAACTAACTAACTAACTAACTAACTAACTAACTAACTAACTAACTGACTGACTGACTAACTACCTAACTAACTACCTAACTAACTAACTAACTAACTAACTAACTAACTAACTAACAACAGATATAGACTGGCATAGTCTACAAAAGCAATCTGTCTTTCTTTCTTTCCTCCTTTTTTTTCTTTCTGTCTTTCTTTCTGACACATTTAACAACAGCAATCTATCTTTCTTTCTTTCTTTCTTTCTTTCTTTCTTTTTTCTTTCTTTCTTTCTTTCTTTCTTTCTTTCTTTCTTTCTTTCTTCCTTATTTTTCTTTCTTTCTGTCTTTGTGTCTAACACATTCAGCAACAGCAATCTTTCTGTCTTTTTCTTTCTTTCTGATTGTCTTTCTTTCTTTCCTTCCTTCCCGATCTCTCACCGACTGGCAAGATTTGTGGGTGAACAGTTTGACATTAATCAATCACCAGCGTTTGTTGTAGCAATGAAATCTGTTGAAACTGGAAAATGAAATCCGTATGTGAAAACAACGCCCTCCCATCTGTCTTAATGTGTTCACAGCGCAGTCATCTAGAACGAAATAATTACATCTAACCAGGCCGAACACTTACACAGATTAAAACAAAACGTTTGAATACACTAGACAAATTACGTTAATGTGCAATCAATTAAGTAAATAAAATAACGGTACAGCATTTTCTTGCCAACCAGTTCGATTTAAAATATAACAGAATGTGCGAAGTAAATTTGTGAACAAATGCCTTCTGCTTTATTTTATGTGCATATAATTAAACTGTAAGGGATTCTTGTTTATGAAGTTGGGCTGGAAAGAGAGTCTCCGTGGCGATGTGATCAAGGACGCCTACCTCGCGCTCCGAAGGTTGTGGGTTCGATTCCTGGCTACATTGTTCGGTTCGTGAGTGGAATTTTCTCGGATACTACTGGGGGTCGTCGATGGAGCTACGGAGTTCGTGCTTTGTGCGACAGCTTTTCGCGTGACACCCTGCGTAAAGAGACCGAGCCATACTGAGATAAAACCCGGTGCAATGAAGTCGATCCAGTTGCCTTTTACTTATAGTGTTGTTGACGTTTTCCAAAACGAACGTCTTTGTTGGACCTGCATTCGTTGTAATGTTTGTTGTGCTGAATGCTACTTGTGAGCATTGGGTAATTAGTATTACATGTGTTGTGTTACTGCCTTGTGTTCGTTGTCTCATAGATCTGCTTACAACTCAGTCCTCTATGGAGAACACAAGTCTTGTTTTGTTCGTTGTCACATAGATCTGCTTACAACTCAGTCCTCTATGGAGAACACAAGTCTTGTTTTGTTCGTTGTCACATAGATCTGCTTACAACTCAGTCCTCTATGGAGAACACAAGTCCTGTTGTGTTTAGTTGTCACATAGATCTGCTTACAACTCAGTCCTCTTTGGAGAACACTAGTCCAGTTGCAGGACACCAGCTGTGGGCATGTGAACTGTTAGGACCATCACACTTTTAGGCCTGAGTGCACGGAGGAGGTAAACAGCATCCCCCCTTCCCTAGCGAGGAGGGCGTGTAAGTATAGAACCTTTATCCTATCAAGCTCATGGCATTGTCAGTGTAACATCCTACACAGTACAGAAACGCGCCCGCTAGCTCCTCTGTGTTGCTCATTATTTTGTGATTTTGCCATCGTGACGTAATCAATAGTTAATGTAACTTTAATTATGCTATTCTTTGTTTATGATCATGTACGCTTCTGAAAGTAATATTCGAATCTGTTCACTCATAACTTGGATGTTTCTTCAGTTAGAAACTCATGAAGATTACACCATGCAGATCACATAATAACAGTAATAGTATGTCTGCTTTCTGGTATACGCGCATAGCGAACTAGGCCAGTGCTACTGCGTGCGTGCACTTGGATGGGATTCGAACAATATGATATAAAGGAAAAGATGGAACGCTATTGAAATGATTCACTGAAGGCTGAAGTCGGTCATTGAATCTCATTGACCAAGCCTGCCGAGAACATTATTTGAGCCGTGTTTGAAAACCGTGCACTTAGATTTTACATTTCTCTTAGAAGTGATCTTCACACGGCTACAGATGAGCCTATTATTTTGATCCAAGCCGCTGTGATCTGGGGATCGATTCCTCTCCTGACATTCAACAGTGTGCCACGTCATGCCTTCCTTCTCGACTCAGAAACAGCAGAGACTCCGATAAAGGAGCTGGAGTGTGTTTAGAAGTACCTCGAGTGGCTTATTATCTGCCCATTCTGTACACGCACCAGCAAATCCTGGAGATATTTGTTCTCTCACAACTATTCACATTTAGTTATCAAAGAGTTGAGAGCACAGAAACAGACTGGAAACTTGCTCAAAATATCTGCACTTCACAAGCACGAAATCAACATTTGAGTGCCAGAAGCCGCCCATTATATCTCGGTTTGTGACACTTGAAAGCGCTGTTTTAGTGTCGTTCGGGTAGATGTGTACCTGTGTTCACTAAATGAATCAAGTTGGTGCAAGTTGACGAGTCGTTTGTAGTAGTTAGATCAAAGTCTCCGGCAGATTTTCCACTTAGGAGAATGTTCGATGATTGAAACGACCAATGTACGATAACAGATTTATCTCACGGGTTATACCTGTGATTTGACAACGCATGATACAAATGTTAATACTACTAATATTAATAATCATAGAAGAAGGGAAGGAAGGGGGGAAGAAGCAGGAAGAGGAGGAGCAGGAAGAGGAGAAGGAACAGAAAGAGGAGGAAGAGAAGGAGGACTAAAAATAATGATGATGATGACTATGATGTTAATGATGATAATAGTGATAATGACGATGATGATGGTGACTCTTCTTTCCATATCTATTCACATTATATTTTTACAGTCGTTCCCTGTTTTATGTTTCAAGAATCTACATATCAATGAATAAAGCCACTCTCTTGTCTTCACAAAAAATGACATCGTAGTGAGACTGGAGGCTGGTTCGTTGTTTGAACTTGCTGTTTTAGTGCAACACTGAATATCTCCCGTGTGTTGCCGGGGCCCATAAGGGAAGCAAAGAATAGCAACACTGTAGCCAACCACGCATGTCGTAAGAGGCGACTAAGGAGGCTTGATGGTTCCGTCGCCCTGCTACTGAGTGAGTGCGTGGCGCGACACTGTGAGCTGTGAGTTTCGTGTGGAGTGCTTTTGAATCTGCCCAAGTTTTTATTTTTGGAATGTGACTGCATGTTCGGAGCGATGACAGGTGGCTATGTCCCAGAGTTGACCAGTTTTTGCCTTATGCAGAAATGCGTGGCTGCTGGGCTTCTGGTTGACTGCCACTGCCGTCGGTGATGAACTGTATGTTCGTGGACTGTGTAGGTGAACATCTAGGAAACATCCAGATAGGAAAATGACTGCCGATTCCATCAGAGATGAATTGGGTGTTTCGTGGGGGACTGGTGTGTTGACATTCTGGCGGCGGCATTATGCACAGTGTATCTGTGCGGGCTGTTGTTTGTCGAGACTCCTGTCTTTTCCACTTTTCACATTGGGCAGTGGGGAGCGTTTTGTATGATATTCACTGGCACAGGAACGGAGCATAATGGGGACGACCCGTTGCTGTGAAGTTGGAACTGCGACTAACTAACTAACTAACTGAATATCTAAAAATAAGTCGCTTAAAAGTCGACAGAATCTACTTCATTGCACAGGGTTTCATCCCATATATCTCAGTCTCTTTCTGCACGAACTCCATAACTCTAACGACGACACTCAGGCGTCTCCGAAAACATGCACTCGTGAACCGAAGGACGCGGCCCGGAATCGAACCCTCAACATTCGGAGCCAGAGTCAGACGGATTGATCACTTCGCCACGGAGACTCCCGTTGGTCCCGCGAGCCGTATTTGAATCAGCTGCCTAAGGATCTGAATATCTATTTCCCCCAAGTGAACGGGTATGCGGATACGGCAAATGTTTTCAGTCATCTAATGTTACATTTCAAAGATACGTTATTGTCTGCCGAGTTCAATATCCAAGACACTTGAACTGTGTGTTTCTGGGTCATACAATGTGCATTTATTGTTGTCATTTTCCTTACGTCCCAATAACTGGGCAGTTTGCCTGGTGGCGGGGCTTCAAGCACTGGCTCCTTACTTTCCGGTGCGCTGATGACCTTGTAGAGGGGTCGTTGCTTCAAGCACTGGCTCTTGACTTTCCGGTGCGCTGATGACCTTGTAGAGGGGTCGTTGCTTCAAGCACTGGCTCTTGACTTTCCGGTGCGCTGATGACCTTGTAAAGGGGTCGTTGCTTCAAGCACTGGCTCTTGACTTTCCGGTGCACTGATGACCTTGTAGAGGGGTCGTTGCTTCAAGCACTGGCTCTTGACTTTCCGGTGCGCTGATGACTTTGTAGAGGGGTCGTTGCTTCAAGCACTGGCTCTTGACTTTCGGTGCGCTGATGACCTTGTACATGGGTCGTTGCTTCAAGCACTGGCTTTTTACTTTCCGGTGCGCTAATGACCTTGTACAGGGGTCGTTGCTTACACTTATAACGTTTGCATCAACGTGGACTTCCCATTCAAAACGCAATGGCAAAATACTGAACGTAAACCTGCCTAGAGAATCTACCTGGGTTTGGGGTTGATGGCAATGTCCTGCATATGGCACGCAACACATACACACGTACACACACGCATACACACACACGCATACAACACACACACACACACACACACACACACACATCATCATCATCATCATCATCATCATTATCATCATCACCATCATCAAATGAGCTCATTTTCCAGTTTTTAAAAAAAAACGCAACATTTTTTATATTACTTTTATAAAATATATTCCCTGATTGAATAATAGTCGACCTATCGACTGTGTCCATCTGGTCATTAACGTCTCGTGGTTGCCTGAATTGTACTCACCTCATGATTCGTGAGGTCATGAAAGAGGTCGAGGTCAAAACAACATTTTTGACAATAACTCATGACAGGTTCATGCCCCGTAAAACTTACTGAACACAAAACTCTCTGACCATATTATTGAATGCCTATGAAAGATCGACGCTCCTCGAATAAATTCAGTTGAAAATTCAATGTGCAAGTATGGCTGCTCATCTCACTACAGAACAACGACTCATCAACATTGGACGTTAACCGGCGGGACAGTCACAAAGTGTAGTAGCCAGAGAATTTAATGTGGTTATATATCTTCCTCTTCTTCTTCAGCATTCCGAGCCATTGAGGTTCTTTGCTGCAATACAAGCCGTCTCCATTCGTCTCTTTGGTTGACCTTCTATTATTGCCAGTCGCTGATTCCAAGTGCTTGTAGGTCGGTATGTATATTATCTCTCCACCGTCTTCTTGGTCTACCTCGGGGTCTACGGTCATTTATTTCTTGAGTGTAAGCGAGTTTTGTTTCCCTATTATCTTCCATTCTTTCTATATGCCCCAGCCATTGCAGTCTATTAGCCTTCATGATACCAGTGATTAGCGGGGACTTAAACAGATCATAAATGTCTTTGTTACTTCTTCTTTTCCACTCTCCACTTTGTGTATCCCTAATGGGCCCAAAGATGCGTCTTAAGACTTTGTTCTCAAAGGTTTGTAACAAGGCTTCGTCTCCTTTAGTTGTACTCCAGGTTTCAGAGCCATACAGCACAACTGGTCTAATCAGTGTTTTGTATATTGTGATCTTGGTGTTACGAGATAGCGCATTTGATTTTAGTAGATGTTGTAGTGCATAGTATATCTTATTTCCAGAGTTGATTCTAATTTGTATTTCTTCCCTTATTATGTTGGAGCAGTTGAAGATTGTACCCAGGTATTTGTATGTTTCCGTTCTTTTAATGGTCATATTATCTATTTGTATGTGGCCAGAGTTTTTAACCGTTCCTTCTCTTGAAATTACCATATATTCTGTCTTATCTTGGTTGATAACCAGCCCCATTTGTTGAGCTTTTTCCTTTAAGTGAGTCAATATTTCCAATGTCTTTGTTCATTTTCCCCTATAATATCTATATCATCTGCATAACCAAGCAGTTGGATGTTCCTCCAATAGCACATTCCTCCTTTACCTTCCTTACAACTTTCTCTAGAGCCAGATTGAAAGAGTAGCGGCGATAGTGCATCACCCTGTTTCAAACCAGATGTTATTTGGAAAGGGTCTGATTTCATGCCTTTATATGTTACTATATTATAAGTATCTTCCATGCATAGTCTGGTCATGTTGATTAACTTCCTTGGTATTCCAAATTCCTACATAGCATTCCATAGACTATTCCTATGGACACTATCATAAGCCTTTTTAAAATCCACAAAAATGTTATGGAGATCTCTTTTATATTTCCAACTTTTCTCGACTATTTGTCTTAAGATAAATATCTGATCTATTGTTGATCTGTTTTGTCTGAAACCCGCCTGGTAGTCACCTAATATGTATTCTGAATAAGGTTTTAGTCTATTTAGTAATACAGCGGATAGAATCTTATAGCTTATGGACAGTAATGATATTCTTCTATAATTTTCACATTGGAACTTGTCTCCTTTCTTAAAGATAGGTATCAATAATGACTCTTTCCAGTCAAGGTGTAATTCTTCTGTCCTCCAGATTTTTATTATTAGTTCGTATAGCTTTAGATGTAATGCATGGCCACCTGTCTTTATTAATTCAGGAGCAATTCCATCAGCCCCAGTTGTCTTATTGTTTTTAAGTCGTGTTATTACATATAGGGTTTCTTCAAAAGCAGGTTCTTCAATTTGTGGTTTACACGTTAGAACCGCTTCCTGTGGGAAAGTATTATTTGGAGCTTCACAATTTAGTAATTCAACAAAGTATTCTTTCCATGTGTTACACATTTCCTCATTGGTATTTATCATATTCACATTTTTGTCTTTTATACCATATGTGTTGTGTTGGTGCCCTCGTTTCATTGACTTCAGTTTTTAACACACTTTCTGCATTCGTTTTTCTGGTGATTAGTTTCCATATCTTTGATTATATTGCTCATATATTCTCGCTTCTGCTGCCAAACGATTTTTGTAGCCTCTTTACATTCAGTTCTATATTGCTCTTCATTTTGGATGTTGTTGATGTAATTTAACCATAAATGTCTGGCATTCTTTTTCCTAATGACTGCTTCTTCACATTTTTCATTGAACCATCTGTTTTTTCTATGCGTGGTTAACACACCGAGACATTCTTCTGCGGTAGTTTGAATTGTATTCGTGAATGGTTTTATATATATATATATATATAAATATATATATATATATATATATATATATATATATATATATATATATATATATATATATATATATATATATATTTATATATATATATATATATATATATATATATATATATATATATATATATATATATATATATATATATATATATATATATATATATATATATATATTGATTTATTTGGTTGTTTCGGGATTTGAGATTTAAATATTGAGCACAACCCACTACTGGCAACGCTGATCGTATTCTGGCTATGAACCTAAGGCCTATCCACGTCAATGTGGAAGCACTATACTCGAGTTTCGCTCTCGTTTGAGCTCGTCAGTAGTGCATATCCTTGACCGGAACCGGAAACAAACCCGGATCACTGGCGTGTGAAGCGGGTGTGTAACCACTAGACCACGCGGCACACGCTGGACACGGCCAAATTATCACAACAGAATATTACAACGTTACCCATCGTAGGCCGTAGCTCAAGATTTGCCCGATCGCCAGCGACTGACGTCCGTCAATCGATGTGGACCCGAACGATCAGGTCTTCTCACTGGCAAGGCACACCAGGCCGCCTAAAGTCCAGCGAGCAATAATCAAATTGATTTATGTGGTTGTTTCGGGATTTGAGATTTAAATATTGAGCACAACCCACTACTGGCAACGCTGATCGTATTACAGGTATGAACCTAAGGCCTATCCACGTCAATGTGGAAGCACTATACTATATATAATATAGATATATATATATATATATAGATATATATATATATATATATATATATATATATATATATATATATATATATATATATATATATATATATATATTCTTCAGCGTTCCGAGCCATTGAGGTTCTTTGCTGCATATTATATATATATATATATATATATATATATATATTATTATATAGTGCACGCTTTACACAGGTCCGGACACTTGTGATCGACAGATGTGCGCGCCCTCATGGTCCGGGCTCGTACAAGGCCCTCACCTGTGGGACATGGCTGAACGCCTCTAAGCCGGGTCCCTTGGGTGTCAGGGTCTGGCCATAACTCGCCACCGGCTCGTGATGGTGAGGTCTCGGTGGATTGACGCTGAGCCGCCAGCGTCTGCAGCCTACCTTGTGCCAGACGTATTGGTTACCCATTCCTCTGGAATACACAAGACTAGGCCGAGAGAGAGGTCATGTCGTTTGGGCATCACATGATTCTCTGAAGCTCTGCCCAGACATTGTGATGGAATATTGGCCACATTCCACTCACATACTTTGGTCTGTCAAGACTGCAAGGTGTCTACTATATATACACCCCCGTGGTAGAGGATGGAAATACACCACGGTGTGGCTAACACAGCTCTGGGGACCGAGTATCCACCGGAATAAGTGGACAACTCTGCAGCTGAGCACAGCAGGGCACTCACTTGTCCTTACGGTCAGAAATGGCTGTCAAAGGCAGAGGTAAAAAGACCACCATGTGAATGTGGAAGGCAAGGGGAAACCACCACATTATCTTCCCAAGACTTCATGGCAAAACATATATCAGAGTTAGTGAACGACGTTAATGGCTGTCTTAGGACATCCTCGTCCGGTAGGGACAGTCATGAGCCACAGGTGACACCAGACCGTCATCCAGCTACTGATGGCAAAATCATAACTAAAATAAATAAATTTAGAGTAGGAACATGGAATGTTAGGACATTAAATGAGCTAGGAAAGGTGACCAATGTTCTAAGAGAGATGGATAGCATGAAAA
This sequence comes from Cepaea nemoralis, assembly GCA_014155875.1. NCBI lineage: Eukaryota > Metazoa > Mollusca > Gastropoda > Stylommatophora > Helicidae > Cepaea > Cepaea nemoralis. The sequence goes on along the minus strand of JACEFZ010021199.1, from coordinate 62,443 downwards.
TGAATATACTAGGCGTTAGTGAGATGAGATGGAAGGGATCGGGCAAAATTATAGCTGACAATCACACAATAATTTATTCTGGAGGGGATACACATGAAAAAGGTGTAGGAATAATATTAGACGAAAAAACAGCCAAGTCAATTAATGGACACTGGTGTATTTCAGATAGAGTAGTTATGGTAAAAATCAAAGGCAAACCAATAGACATAAATACTATACAGGTATATGCACCAACAACAAGCAGTAGTGATGAAGAAATACAACACTTTTACAACGAAATAGAAATGGCGATGGCTCAAATTGGGTCACAAGAAATAAAAATAATACTTGGTGATTTTAATGCAAAAGTAGGAAAGGGGAAAATGGAGGATGTAGTGGGGAATTATGGTTTAGGTACAAGAAATGAAAGAGGGGAAAAGCTAATAGAATGGGCAAATATCAATGATATGATAATTGGAAACACATGGTTTAAACACCATAAAAGAAGACTGTACACATGGAAAAGCCCTGATAAGAAAATACGCAACCAAATTGACTACATACTAATTAATAAAAGATTTAGAAATGCTTTAATTAATGTAAAGACAATGCCTGGTGCTGACTGTAATAGTGATCATGTACCACTATGTGGACAAATAAAAGTAAGATTAAAGAGAGGGGAAAAAATGGTTAAGAACATGAGACTTAATAAAGAGGTTCTGAAAATAGATAAAGAACTGCAAGAACAATACAGAGTGACTGTGAAAAATAGGTACAATGCGATAGCTAAAATACAGAATATAAATGAACAATGGGAAATGTTAAGGGACTCCATTCATCAAACTAGCAAAGAAGTATAACCGGAGAGAGGCAAAATAGCTAAGAAAAATGGATGAATGAAGAAATCTTAAAACTGATGGACAAAAGAAAACAGAGTAAAAATGACAAACGAGAATACGCTAAGATAAATAAAGAAATAAAAGATAAATGTGGGAAGGCTAAAGAAAGATGGTTAAACGAGCAATGCAAACAATTGAATTAAATTCCATTAATGATACAAAAAATATGTACAGACAAATCAGTGAGCTTGCAGGAAGAAAAATAAGAATAAATACATGGTGTTTGAAATCAAAAACAGGAAAGATATTATTAGAGGAAGGTGCTATAATGAAGAGGTGGAATGAGTATATAAGAGAATTATATGACGGAGAAAGGGGAAGAATTAACAGAAGATAGTAACTTAGAAGGTCCACCTATTCTGAAAGAAGAAGTCGCTGACGCTATGAAACGTATGAAGAAAGGAAAAACAGCTGGGCCAGATGAAATCACAATAGAAGAATTAGAAGTATTGGGAGAATTTGGAGTAGATATATTAACCAAAATGTTGAATGATATTTACAGTAGTGGATATTTACCCAGTGATATGCTGAAATCTGTATTTATAGCTATACCAAAAAGACCAGGAGCAATTGATTGTGAAAATTTTCGTACAATTAACCTCATAAACCATATCACTAAGCTTCTACTCAAAATCATAATGAGAAGAAACAAAAAGAAAATAAAAATGGAAATTAGTGAAGAACAGTATGCTTGCTTGCTTGCTTGTGTTCGTTGGCTTGAGCTCCAACGCGAAGTCCTGTATGTCGGATGAAGGCATCCTGTTGTCCAACATCAGTGTGATGTCATACAGGACCTGAGTTTTGCGTGAGTATCCGTTGTCCCATGTCTGGCTTATTGGTGTGCAGACTGGTGGATCCTCGCCGTACAGGCAGACACTCTCCGACTTCGGAGGAATCGGCGATCCTACTGACTTTAGCCAGGACCCCGAAAGGGACCTGTTGCCCAGGACGCTCGACGAGGACGCGTCAATAGGTCTTGGCCAGTATATAACCCGGCCCTGGTGCCTTGGAAACACCTCTGCGTCCCAAGAACAGTATGGATTTGTGGAAGGAAAGGGCACAAACAATGCAATTTATACATTACGGACACTAATAGAAAGGTCAGTAGAGAAACAGAGAGACATATATTTGTGCTTCATAGATTATACTAAGGCATTTGATAAAGTAAAACATGATGAACTGATTAAAATGTTGGAAGATATCAACATTGATGGAAAAGATTTAAGAATAATAAAGAATGTTTACTGGAACCAAGTAGCAGCAATTAAAGTGGGAAATAAAGAGGGTAGTTACGAACAGATAAAGCTAGGAGTACGACAGGGGTGTGTCTTGTCACCAGATCTTTTCTCCCTGTATAGCGAAGTAATAATGAGAGAGATCAAAGAGATGCCAGGAATACTAGTTGGAGGTTATAATATAAATAATATACGCTATGCAGATGACACAGTATTGGTGGCGGATAATTCAACAGACCTACAGCAATTATTAGACGTTGTAGTAACAGAGAGTGCAAGGAAAGGACTCTCCTTGAATATCAAGAAAACAGTAACAATGGTAATATCAAAGAAAATGGTGACACCAAAATGTGACATAGAAATAGAAGGAAAAATCCTTAACCAAGTGGATAATTTTAGATACCTAGGGGCATTTATAACATCAGATGGAAGATGTACAACAGAGATTAGGAGCAGAATAGGGCAGGCAAAAGCCGCATTTCAGAAAATGAAGAGTATCTTGTGCAATAAGTCACTATCACTGAATGTAAGAAAGAGAGTGCTGAAATGCTATGTAGAACCAGTTTTGCTGTATGGCAGTGAATCTTGGAATGTAAATGAACAAAGTAAGAAGAAATTAGAAGCAACAGAGATGTGGTTCCTGAGACGAATGTTGCGAATTCCTTGGACTGCCAGAGTAACTAACGATGACTGCCTGAAACAGGCTAATGAAACTAGAACATTATATACAACAATAAGACAGAGACAAACATCTTTCTTCGGTCACGTGATGAGAAGAGAGGCATTGGAGAACATCGTAACAACTGGAAAGATCGAGGGGAAGAGAGGCAGAGGCAGACCAAGAGAAATGATGCTGGATGGATTGAGACGGTGGCATGGAGGAATATCAGCAGCAGAGTTGATCCAGAAAACCAAAGACCGAGATCTGTGGAGAGCCATGAACGCCTATGCCAGCTGGCACGGCACTTGATGATATATATATATATATATATATATATATATATATATATATATATATATATATATATAATATATATATGTGTGTGTGTGTGTGTGTGTGCGTGTGTGTGTGTGTGTGTGTGTGCGTGTGTGCGTGTTTGTGTGTTTTGTTTGTATATCCTTTACAGGACATCGCTGTCAACATCAGCATCTTTCAGCTGATTGTTGATTTCTTGTCAAGATTACGGTCTTTAGTTTGCCATTGCTTTCTGAGCGACCCGCTCACATACCCCTAAATTACCGACGTGGTTAGAACCGCTGCCGATTTTCGCCGTCGTCACGTTACTCACGAGAGTATACTGGATTACGGAGAAAGTCGCCAACACCTAGGCCAGGGAGACCGGCTTAATGTTGTTAGAAGTCGATTTCAAGAAACTGGCTCAGTGACAGACCTGCCGCGCATTGGAAGACCCAGAATCACAACTGCTGCCGAAGAACGCTTCATACGGCTGCGTCACCTTGGGAATCGATTTGCATCTGCGTACTCCACAGTCCAGTCAATGCCAGGAGTTCGTCGATTTTCAGATCAAACTGTCAGGAACCGGCTGCACGAAGCTGGTCTTTGGGCTAGAAGACCGTACAGAGGTCCTGTTCTTACGGACCAGCATCGCCAGAACCGACTGCAGTGGGCGAATCAGCATCGTCTATAAAATGTTGGTACAAGTGTGCAATTGAAACTGCAATAATGTCACGTTTTTTTTTAAAATTAAAACAGTTTATTTCAAACATATATTCTCTAGAGAAGTGGTTCTCAACCTGTTTTGGTCCATGCACCCCTTCACCATATGTTCAGAATTTCAACACCCCCCCCCCCCCTATTTACAACAGATATGAATTCAAACCATGGTTTGTAATTTGGTCTCTGTTCCCGATGTCTTCGTAGCTTTCATTTCATATCCATTTTCTTGTTATAGCCAAATTGTGAAATTGTGATCATGTGAAGTCTCTTGGTGTCTGTTAGCAGATAGATTGCTGTTGGTGTTCACCAATAAATAAGTATTGTGCCAGTCTGTTCATGATGTCTGCTTCTGTGGGCGTTGACTAGTTTAGCTGTGTTGGTTCTTACGGTTAAGTGTTTTACAGCACGCTTGTGTGAGAAGATACATGGAAATGTTCCCCTTTCATTTATTTCATCTAAATAGAAGACACATGTCACGTATGTTCATCACTGCGCACAAAATACTCTTTGTGGAAGAAAACAAGCACGCTTGGTTTCACAGTTGACAAAGCTGTGAAAGTTCAGTGTTCCATACATGCTAGATCCATTCACAATATAACTGTGGCGGTATTCCACACATGCTAGAGCCATTCACAATATAACTGTGCCAGTGTTCCAGACATGCTATAGCCATTCACAATATAACTGTTCCAGTGTTCCAGACATGCTATAGCCATTCACAATATAACTGTGCCAGTGTTCCAGACATGCTATAGCCATTCACAATATAACTGTTCCAGTGTTCCAGTATGCTATAGCCATTCACAATATAACTGTGCCAGTGTTCCAGACATGCTATAGCCATTCACAATATAACTGTGCCAGTGTTCCAGACATGCTATAGCCATTCACAATATAACTGTGCCAGTGTTCCAGACATGCTATAGCCATTCACAATATAACTGTTCCAGTGTTCCAGACATGCTATAGCCATTCACAATATAACTGTGCCAGTGTTCCAGACATGCTATAGCCATTCACAATATAACTGTTCCAGTGTTCCAGACATGCTATAGCCATTCACAATATAACTGTTCCAGTGTTCCAGACATGCTATAGCCATTCACAATATAACTGTGCCAGTGTTCCAGACATGCTATAGCCATTCACAAAGTAACTGTTACAGTGTTCCAGACATGGTAGAACCATTCACAATGTAACTTGAATTGAGTTGAGTTGAGTCAAGAACCGACATCACTGCACTCAGGAATTCCCATACGTGCTCAGTCCCCTCGTTCAACAGCCAGCGAATAGTCATACTACCAATTCCCAATGTAACTGTTCCAGTGTTCCAGGCATGGTAGAAACATTCACAGTGTAACTGTGCCACTGTTCCAGACTTGCTAGAATCATTTACAATGTAACTGTTCCAGTGTTACAGACATGGTTCCATACATCTAGAGCCATTCACAATGCAAATATGCCTGTGTCATTCACATGCTAGAGCGATTCACAATGTAACTGTACTAGTGTTTCAGACATACTAGATCTATTCACAATGTAACTGGTATTAGTTAAAAGAGTAAAAAAGTTACTTTGAAATGAAACAACTCACGAATATAACGGGTTATTCTTTTATCTGGAGTAGACAATTCACATGCTAGTGACATTTCCTGAGAGAGACTGTAGTGCACAATGTTATAATAGAAGGAAATCTGGAGGATGACACAGGGGAAGAGCAGGCGTATACAATTTATGGACAAATCAACCAGTATCACATATCTGTAATAATGAGTGAAGGTACCAGGAATGTGTTACTTCCAGTAAACAACAGCTGTTGGATATATGCGTGTATCACAACATTACTATGGGCCACAGGACGAGAGTCCTGGTGTGGCAGGATCTGTAGCACACACACAGCAACAGACATTCGGCAATAGTTCAATGTGTCATGGCAAGATAAAATACTGAAGATCAATGCCGCTACTATTAGATCAGCATGTTAATAGAGAAATGAGATAATGCAGAGCAAGGGAAGATATGCAAGACAGTGTTTAATCACAGAACTATACCATCTAATTAGCCATAATCATCATCTGACTGCCTACTCTGATCGGCTACAATTTGGTGAAGTTGATAGCCACAGCAATGATGATGGTGATAATGATGCAAGTGCAGAAGTTGTTGCACTCATGCATGCTTGGAGGCCACTGGCAGCTTAAATACCGAATCCACATTGTGATTGTGTGATTCATTAACTAGACTAGTTCCAGACTAGACTAATTCCAGCGGTAATTAACTAGACTAGCCATATTACAAAATAATTGCATTTGATACAATGAAGAACATATTATGCAATAAATCCTTGTCAGTGGAAGTTAGGAAAAGAACGCTTACACGTTACACAGAACCAGTCCTAATATATGGCAGTGAACTCTGGACAATTAATAAATTAATAAATAATAATTTAAAAATATATCCTCTGTGGTCCCAGAGATTTCCAATTCCAATTTCAATTCCAACTCTTAAAGGAATGTCCCCGTTTAACCTTCTACTATACTGATTCTGTTGTATTTGGGACCTTTATTGTGTGCCTTGTATTTTGTCTTTCGTAGATTGGACTGCTTGTTAGCTTTCCGGCTTCTGATGGGTTGATAGTGTTTGTTTCATCCTTGTGGTTTTACATGTCTGGACAGAGTCGCACACTTGTTAAGGCCTGGAGTAATTATGTAACCACCCTGTCATAAGGTGTTGTTTTACCGGTCGTCATCCTTCCTCCAGCTATGTCTTGATCTTGGCGGTCTGTTGTCGTGTCTTCTCGGTCTTCTTTGGTATCTTGTGTCGTGGCCGGCTCGTTGGTTCGATCTTGGTGGAGACTGATACCGACTCAAAGCCTCCCTGCACACTTGTTCTTGGTCTGGGTAGCAGTCGTATTCTTCCTCCACTATTATTTCTTCTTCTGTCTGGGTCTTTGCATTTTCTGGTTCGGAAGTTTCGTTCTGTGACTTGAGCAGTTCTATTTCTTCTCGTTCTTCTTGAATCTGTTTAAGAGTTTCTTCTGTCTTTCCTCTTTCTTCTTGAATTTTTGATATAGTTTCTTCTGTCTCAGTCTTTATTGCAACAATTCGAGCGACATCCTGCTCAATCTTCTGCTAAGCTTGCTTCAGTTCATCCAGGATGCGCTGAACGGCTGTTATCTGTGTCTCTTGCATCCTGTCATTTTCTTCCTCCATACTTTTGAACTTTGATCTCAGGTCCTTCAGTTGGCCTTCCAGTTGCTCTTTGTCACTTTTTGTAAGTCGATTGGTAGCCTCGTACTGCCTCCTAGCCTCTTAATAGGGCAGGTTAGTGTTGATGGTGATTTTCATTGCTTCTTTGCTGTCTTGGTGACAGGGGAAGCCGAGGTACCTGGCGCCGTGGTTGCCGAGGCAGTTGGCGCACTTTCTGTTAGGGTTAGGCCTCCTGAAGTCCGTGTCGGTCTTTTCTTACTGGCACTGATTGTATAGGTGGGGCCGAGAGATGTGATTTTATAGAAGAGTAGTCGACATTCCTCAGACAACCAAAGTGAGTCATCTCAACAATTTCAAAGAGGCTAAGACGCAAAGACAACTTTTCACAAACATCAGGAAGAGGCAGTCATTATTTTATTATTTTTTTTGGGGGGGGGGGGGGGGGGGGGGGGGGGGGGGGGGCACATTATGAACACAAAAATTGAAGCATGTTGTGATAACTATAAATATTTGTGGAAAGTCAGACAGAGAAAGACAATGGTAGAAAAACTCTTTACAGTCTTGTGTCATAGCACGGATGATGTCATACATGAAATGATACAAGCCGTTGGAGATAGAAATGTTGAGAAGCATGACCGCCCACATCAGCCGACAAAGCATAATGATGAGACATTATAGGACACAGCCTGTGATTGTTTGACTAGTTAACTTTACACGACGTCACTGCACCCAGTCAGATAGTAATTGTGTGTTTAATTAACTAGAATAGATAATATTACACTGAGGCAATGTAGGGGGTGAAGATTTTAACCATAGTGCAATGATTTTGACTTCGCCAGTGTTGTCCCCAGCCCACGTTTATGTTTAAGGGGTAGTTAACGTAATTTCAAAATCCCAACCTGCCGGGCTTGAAGTCAGCTGCAGTCGATTTGGTAGTCGACCGCTTCTCGTTAATTTCTACAATAGAATATGAGAGTCGGCAATTCAAACAGCAATCGCAAGCTGCTGAACTAGACAACAGTAACAACTGCATTTATCCGTCTCAGTTCATGGAGAATGTCAGTTTGTTTCTCCTTCTTGGTGCACAAGAGCACAGAGCACCACCTGTCTCAGTTCTTGGAGAATATTAGTATGTTTCTCCTTCTTGGTGCACAAGAGCAAAGAGCACCACCTGTCTCAGTTCTTGGAGAATGTCAGTATGTTTCTCCCTCTTGGCGCACAAGAGCACAGAGCACCACCTGTCTCAGTTCTTGGAGAATGTCAGTTTGTTTCTTCTTCTTGGTGCACAAGAGCAAAGAGCACCACCTGTCTCAGTTCTTGGAGAATATTAGTATGTTTCTCCTTCTTGGTGCACAAGAGCAAAGAGCACCACCTGTCTCAGTTCTTGGAGAATGTCAATATGTTTCTCCCTCTTGGTGCACAAGAGCAAAGAGCACCACCTGTCTCAGTTCTTGGAGAATGTCAGTTTGTTTCTCCTTCTTGGTGCACCAGAGGAAATAGCACCACCTGTCTCAGTTCTTGGAGAATGTCAGTATGTTTCTCCTTCTTGGTGCACAAGAGCACAGAGCATCACCTGTCTCAGTTCTTGGAGACTGTCAGATTGTTTCTTCTTCTTGGTGCACAAGAGCACAGAGCACCACCTGTCTCAGTTCATGGAGAATGTCAGTATGTTTCTCCTTCTTGGTGCACAAGAGCACAGAGCATCACCTGTCTCAGTTCTTGGAGAATGTCAGATTGTTTCTTCTTCTTGGTGCACAAGAGCACAGAGCACCACCTGTCTCAGTTCATGGAGAATGTCAGTATGTTTCTCCTTCTTGATGCACAAGAGCAAAGAGCACCACCTGTCTAAATTCTTGGAGAATGTCAATATGTTTCTTTTTCTTGGTGCACCACCTGTGCAGCAGACCCATTAAAACTCGTGAGGAGATGACATCCGTATAAATTATCGTTTCTCATTTTAATCCACGACGGACTCTCTTGAGACATAGACAATATCCAGATTACGATAAATCAGGAGGCGGGGTGGGGGAACGTTCTCAGTAAACAGAAGACAGTAAACAATCTTGACTGTCTCCAGTAAACAGTAAACAGTCTAGGACTAATTGGTGCATTTATTTCAGCAATATAATCTGATGCCAGGACTACAAGATCGATGTCCGTTGATTGCCGTGTCAGTTTTAGTGTGCAGACTGATGTAGCACTCAACTGTTGGAGGCCGACGATGTGTACCCGGCTAGTTGTAAGTGACACGAGACATCGCTAGTCAGTTGTCAAGGCAGCTTCGATTTTCGTGCGTGCTATCATCAGATCTGATAATGTTTTCTGCACGTCCCCTGCGGGCATTTCAGAGCGTGGCACCTGGTTAATTGTCAGCGCATCTGGAATTTTCTCCCTTCCAAATTATAGCACATGTCATTTAATTATTTACAGTTATAAATTTTACAAACCAGCATTACTGTTGTAAATAGCGTACACCACATGGCTCTCTTTAGACCCCTGATATTGCCTTTGTGTCGGTAATATGATATTTCCAATCAATATCTCCAGTACTCAACAGCGGCTGGTCCAGTTGACGGAGTACTGGTCTTTCAGGTCCGGGGACACGAATTCCCCTGGAAGAAACGGTGACCTTTTGTCTAATCCCTCGCACAATTAAATAAAACATACCTGCTGCACGCCATGTGTCTACAGTAGAAATCAATCCTTCTCTCTCTCTTTCTCTGTCTCTTTCTCTCTCTCTCTCTCTCTCTCTCTCTCTCTCTCTCTCTCTCTCTCTTCTCTCCCCCCCCCCCAAAAAAAAAAAAAACAAAAAAAAACATTGCTTTCTTTTCTTTATTTTAAGCATACAACTCTCAGCAGATGTCACCAATTGTGGTAAATATACGGCATTGTACAAGTGTCATTCTGTCTTCCATACTGCCGTCTATATAACCAAACACATTG